>QXVZ01005232.1:0-14921 GCA_008931825.1 Phallusia fumigata
AACGTGGGTCCCAGCACTCCCCTGGGGGCGTTTGCTGTCACTTAGGGTGCGCTGCTGGGGGGGTTTGCTGTCACTTGGGGGCGCTGGATAAAAATGAGCGGCTGTGGAGCTGAGAGAGTTGGCAATCAAAACGAAATACAACAATAAAGAAGTAAAATAAATTCGTTATATTTTTTGTCGATCGAGGGCAGTTAATAGTTAAGGTTTAAATAAGGACTAATCTGTTTTGCTTTAAATTTGTTTTAGATTAGAAGTAACTTTAAAATAATAAAGACAATTTGGTATAAGTTAAATCCATGTTACAAATAGTTTTGAATTTGTACTTTCATTGCCAACGTTTATTCCTATCCCTCATTAATGCAATAACATGGAATTCGGTGGTCTGCAAAATGCAGAGGGTGGTCATTTTATAAAGTGGTTGACGCAGGAAAAACAAATTATTTTCTTGGTTAACCTTGTTGTTCATGATGATCGGCCGGGAAAGTTATTAATAAACCCGGCTCGCAGGATCAAAAACGGATATAAGCTCGTTTTATCGTTAAGCTTTAGAATGTACAACCGTCTTGGATGTTTACGGCGGAATAGCTCCCACAGATTCGCCACAAATAAACAACACCGTGACATGATCACGGTGACGTCATTGGCTTGTTTGTTGCGTCATGTGTTGTGTAGCAACAAGTATTTGTAGCAGCGCAGAACAAACCCGCATTAAATCGATGAACTCGTGTTTACCAATGGAAATGGCGCCGTCATTAAATTTGCCTCTGGCTGAGCGAAATGCAATAAGACGAGGGAAGCTCGTGCTGCCGCAAGTTGTTGCTTCCTCCCGACATTGTCAGATCGAGTTAGTGTCGATTATTGATTGGACCACTTCTTTAATCTTGTCAGCTTATTAGGCACCCCTGATCGATCGGGGGTAGTCCCCCACCAGCCGGGGTTATCCTGTCCCCCATCCAGGCCCCANGAAATGGCGCCGTCATTAAATTTGCCTCTGGCTGAGCGAAATGCAATAAGACGAGGGAAGCTCGTGCTGCCGCAAGTTGTTGCTTCCTCCCGACATTGTCAGATCGAGTTAGTGTCGATTATTGATTGGACCACTTCTTTAATCTTGTCAGCTTATTAGGCACCCCTGATCGATCGGGGGTAGTCCCCCACCAGCCGGGGTTATCCTGTCCCCCATCCAGGCCCCATTGTCTGCCCCTTAAAACTATGTCTTGTCTACTAGATTTTCGGCCCGTTACACATTACAAAACTTATAAATTGGAGGAAATTTTCTCTGTGGTTTAAAACTTCAGAAGATAAATTCGACTGTATGCGTGATGCATTTTTTCAATATTTCATTCTTGAAATTCCGTAACTGTTTTTTTCCGACGCAGCTTCATAAACCTAACATTAGCGATAAGTTGACAGTGTTGCTTCAGTGTTTTTGTTACCGGCGAATTTGAGCTAAAGCCTTTCGTCTCTCAACATCTCAGCAACCTTATAGCCTGGCCCTTGGGAGCTATAACTTCCAGTTGTTTGGTTCTAAATTGGTAGATGCAGTTGCCATTAAAACGAAGCAACAATGACATTGATTTCAATTTCCGATTGCCCGCCGCCAAAAAATCAATGGACGAATGACCCTGCTTCGCTTGAAGGGCGAATATGTTGACGTTGCGGTCACACAGACCACTCCAAGCCGTCAAAGGCAATTACTACACGGATATCGATTGGTACCGGACCACCGTGTTTGTATTTGAAGCCTAGCAGGTGCCGTTTCATATCCTCACTTGAATTGGCTGACGTCACACACGTGTTATGAGTGTGTGGACAATCTGTCGGGCCGATATTAAATGATTGTGTAATAAAATTGGCGGTCGCAGACGCACTTTTGCAATTAGCCGATGATATCCGGTGATATTTGCTGTCGGTGTTGTGGGTTATCGTAACACAATTTGCTATGGAATCGTTGCTAGTAACAAACTGAAACGGTCCCTTAGAAAGATTAACGTCTTGTGTACATGCACTTTTAATTTGTAGTGTATTTAAACGATGGTAATGAAAACAGTTAGAGTTGTCGGGTTTTAAAATTAATATTAAAGAGTTGCTATCAAACACTTTGCCACAGTAGGATTTTTAACAATCTGATTTACCAGGAATATCATGCGGCTCGGTTTAGTTTTCAACTAAATGTTTTTTTACCAATGTTGAAACAACGCATTTTTAATTTCCTTTTAGTTAAGATAGTGTTATCAGGATTTTATTGTTATTTGTTCACATTTACTGTAGTAACTTTTGACATTAATGGCCAATAGAAAATATAACAGTTATATTACTTCCAGCATCCAACAAATTTAACAGGAAATGATCTATAATAACCCTATTTTGTTGTGATACATATCCAAATCAACACGGGTGGGCCAAACAGAATTTACTACCGAACCACAAAACACCACAACTTACCACAATCACTATGAGCATTTTCACAACTCGCTTCTTCGCTTTTAACTGGGCTGCGGTCTGGTTGAGTCGCGAATCACGTGCAAAACCCGATTTTGATCCTCGTTGCCTTAGTAACGGTGACGTAACGGGTTTCAAACAATCTTTTTCTTCGCTCTTGTTCTGTATGTGATTGAATTTTATTTGGTCTTTAGTTGCAGGTTTTAATTCGTTGAATCTACTTTTATCATGATAATATGCTGCTTGCAAAATTTAACGGGCCACCTATAAGAAGATAACCTTGTATCTTTTTATTGAGACTATTTAAAACCGTGAATGTACCTGAGATAATTTAAGTACATTTTCAAATACGCTTAAAAATTGTCTTATTTCATTCCGCCAATGAAAACGATCTAAGACATTTATTTCGTTCTAGTCGTCTTAAAGTTTTAAATACAATGAATCATTGCCAGTTTAGATATTAGCTGAGTATTTTCGCCTGTTTTAACTTGCTCACCTTTTTACTGCTGCACCGTGAAGTGTCCGAGTGATCCGATTTTCCGTTGCTCGTTGGAACAGACAACCTGCTCATTTCTGTCCCGTTCACGCTCGAATATCGAACTGGAACGTAGAAATTTACATGAAAAAAAGTTGTGTCCGCAAATTTTACACGAACAAGGCACATTTTATATGTTTGTCAGCTTATGGAGTAAAAGTTAGTTGGACTTATAAGCGGTTTTGTTAAAAGCTTTCATGCTNTGTTTGTCAGCTTATGGAGTAAAAGTTAGTTGGACTTATAAGCGGTTTTGTTAAAAGCTTTCATGCTGTCATGATCTTGAAGCTCACCTGACGAAACTTTCTTTTCTTTCTTCGCTTCAAACTGGAATCCCTCGAATATTTTCACGCACACTTTGGCGTAAGCTACCGTCATCAGAAATCCGGGGATGCAGAAAAGCGAAACTATCTGGATGACGTACCTGGCAAATACACAGCACAACTTCAAAGGGAAACAATCTTCACAATCTGTTGTAAAAGCGATTGGCGTTTTCCACATTAAGTATAGCTAAGAAATGCCAATGCAAATTGCTCATAATGTTATATTCAGTTATATTCAAGATTCAGTTGGTATACGAATGGTTGTAAATTTTTTATGGTACGAATCTATTTTATTTACATACGTCTAACTTATACATGAATGCTGGAGAGTTTGTGTGTATGAATGGATGCACTGATGATAACAACGGCTATTATTGAAGTATTGCAATGTATTTACTGTGTTTAAGTTTTCTGGCACTTATGTTTTTAATTAGGTTATTCGTTTTTTTTTGGAGAACATTTGTTTCACTAGGAAGTGAATTGTAATTACCAAGCTTGTCTTGCAGAAGGTCCGTTGAAATGTAATCTACAAGCCAAAGTGCACTTTCCCATCTTAAGTATTGGCATGTATTGGAGTCGGCTGAATACAAGGAATGGCGACATGATGACGAAACTGATCAACCAAATTCCCGCGATTACCTGCCAATAAACATTGCAAATATTATCAAGCAAGTGGTCTCTAGATTTTTACAGTTAAATGTACAAGGCATTCTTAGAACATCCCCTTATAACGTTGCGCAGCCATCTCCGGCCTGGTGATTGTTTTAGTGCAATTGTGTCGCTACTATTTCTTTCATCAAGCGAAACAAACTCAACTCAACTCAATGAAAAACTAGGGAAAAATACGCTCAACTCAACTCAAGGAAAATCTAAGGAATATACGCTCAACTCAACTCAAGGAAAATCTAAGGAAAAATACGCTGCACGTACGTTTATTTGCACGCTCAAAATTATTCCAAACGTTTTTGACTTTTTCAAACTTTCTTTTTGTTGTTTGAGATTTTGCTTTTTAAGGCGTTTTTTGTTGTGGTTGACTGCGCGAAGCTGGGTTGAAAACCCAATAACCAAAAAAGCCAGAAAACCATTCAGCGGTTAGTGGTGATGTTGTTAGGTTTTAGTGTGATGTCTATAAAAGGTTTCCATGGTTTCGTTGATGTTTTGGAGCGAATTGAATCGACCGCCTCCGAAATTAATCGATTTTACTTGGAACAAACTGCGGTCATTGGGACACAATGAAAAGTCACTTTGCAGAACTGATGAAAAACTTACATGCAAATTAGGGTAAAACCCGTCAGTTGTACGGGATTATTAAATCTTCAAACAAGTTTTTAACGCATCTTTAAACTTGCAAATTACACTTTAGTATTTTATTTGTGGGCTAATGGATAATTTGGCAAACTTCAGCCACTTAACCCCGCTTAACTTTTATAGTTATTCACATGCTGTTTGTAAACCCGGGGATTATTTTTGTCGTTTCAGTAATTTTTAAACGCATTTGCGCCTTCGGACTCTTGTTAGAAGTTTGCAGTAACTTGCAAAAGTCGCCGCAAAGCTTTTTAGCACAGACTATTAGGAGATCAGGAAATAAAAGCTTTTACCGACGCTGTAAAAAAACACAAACCGACGCTTTTCAATTAGCCGTTGAGTAAATGTCGATTTACTTTTTTGTTGTTATCTTAATCTTTCTCTTCAACTGTTGCTAATTTGTTTAACCCTCTAATAATGCAAACAAAAAATTGTTAAATTCTAAGCCTTTCTGGCAAATACATTTTGCGTACCGACGTTTTTTACAAGTAGGTTGTTTTCCCTGGGGAATGAGACCAGAATAAGACGTCGAAACGTCACTACGCAAAATACATTTACCAGAAAAGACAGCATCAGGTAGTAGAAGGTCTAAGAGCAACAATTTGTTTTTGTGTCGCCGGTTTTCATCTTGTATGCAAACCTTGTAAGCGTGAGACTTTGTCTGCCAACCACGTGATTTGAGAGGGTTGCAAATCGCGTTGTATCGTTCGATTGAGATGGCGAGCATCGTGAAAGTTGACACCGACACAGATATTCCTGTGAACATCAATCAAGGCATTAAAAACAATAACCAAGATACATATCCGGTTAAAAACAACAGGGCGAAATGTGGACTCAGCTCATTGCTCCTGTTTGCCACCTTATACGTACTTCAGTTGCAATATATTTACCTTATTAAGGAAAAATACAAAAAAACACAAATTAAAATTGTACATAAGCGAACATGATGAGTTGTGGAGGTTTATCTGGTCATGGACTTAACGCATCCAGACCTGGATCCTCCAACATTAAAAATAAAAAATACAGGATCGTGTATAATTGGCTATGAATAACAAAATGCCATAAATCTGGTGAGTGTAAATACATTGTGTGGTGATAATAACGATGGTTGAAACGTCAGCAATAAAACATATTTACTACATGCAAGTTCTCTGGCAGTTATGTTTTTAATTGAGCTACTCTTCGGGTTCGTGTCGTTCTAAATAAAATTACCCTTTGCAAATGTGGCAAGTTTTGTCGTTTACCTTTTCACCGGTTTTTTGGGCTTCGATTTTGTCTCAGCGCATTTTATTTAAATCAATAAAATACAGCGCTAAATTTATACCACCACTAAAATGTTCAATCCAACCCACAATATCCCAGCTATCGATTTTCGCACTACACAATATCAGCTACGTTTATTGCGGCATTGTCGTCAACATTCTTAAATGGAGGGTCGTTAATATCAAGTGTACATTGCCATGGCAATTGTAATTGCAATTGTTTGTCCTGGCCTGATCGAAATGCTCGGGATGATTGTTGCGTCAAGGTTAACCCGGTCCACTGTGGGACATTTCAAACTGTCAAAAAACATTCTGTCAAAGATGTGAAATGTCGCCAAGTTGTAAATCTCCCATTGATTACCATACAAACGACTTTTGTTGTTTCAAAGATTTCAAATTTTTCCAACTCTTTTTCGCGTAAAAAATAGACTGGTACAAAAAGGTTGCTAACATGACATGTTTGTTGATCAAATGTTTCAGCGATAACTCATGCCACCATCAGTGATACAATAGGGCCAGACACGTGGGTATTTATGCAATTAAAGCCTAAAACGTGAAGATGTGCGAAAACAAATTGGATTGATTTTAGAATGGAAAATATATTTTGGGATCATTCCTGCAAAATTCAACGTCCGATTCCAATTAGACTGAAATAAAAACAAAATTACGAGAAATAAAACTTAAGTGTTAGATGTTTCAGTTTTGTCTAGATGCGGTTTACAAAATCACTTCTTACTGTGAAAACAACTTTCGTAGTTAAGATTTTTATCATATATTAGCGGTCCTGAAAATAATTTCCTGACGACGGATGTAACCATGACGACAAACGTAGCCACTACAACTCTTCATCCTTATTGGATCAATTACTTTCATCGATGTTAGCAAGGTCGCGACGGCACGTACGCTTATGACGTCATAAACGTCGCCGCCGCGCGCTTCTTGTCAAGTCACAGGTACGTTCCGCTTTTAACTTTCCGGCGTCAGTTTTGTTTAGGATCGCTCCTTTATTGATTGGAAAGCGTTGAAATGTTATTACCCACAATCGGATAACTACGTCATCACAGGTCTGCGCATGCGCAAAGGACGCCAATCGATGTCGGCTACGTTAGTATAGTGCTGTTTGATTTTTTTCGACATTCATTTACAGCGTTGACAATTACTGCTAAGAGAAATGACAAGTGACAATTATTACGCTAAACTAGAGATCAATAACCTGACATTTTTGACTGAGAACAAACAAAACAACTGGCGTAGGTGCTATTGTTCGCAGTTTCCAACGGCAACAGCATTTTAACGTAAACTTATAGAAATTGTTTTCCACACAAGTTCAAACTTGTATTTTTGCTTAAAAATAACGCGCAATTGGTAGTATTTAGTTCTGATAATAGTGATTGTTGAAAGGTTTGTATTTCTATGTATTCACTACAAACGAGCTCTTAAAATAAAAACTTCTCTCACCCATGAAGTATGGAAATATCTTGCACAGCAATGATCCGAAGATAAACCGCTTCAGCATTCGTCCGATGAGCGATATGGGCATGCAGATGAGAGCAAGGAGGAGATCGCTCACTGATAAACTGAGGAGGAAGGAGTTTGTCACTGTCCTCATCCGCTTATTGGATGCGAGCGTGACCATCACCAAACTGTTGCCGACCACAGCAAGAAGGAAGACCAATGTGTACATGATGAAGATGTGGATTGGATCTTCTCCTGTGGAGGATATTTAATAATTTTTTTCAAGATACTTTACCTTCTTAAAAGTAAAATTTAATCTTTGGACATCAAGCTAAAAAAACCTCTTTACTGTCGTAAAGTAACAGCCACAAATCATTTTCATGACTTTTAATTTCTAATCATCCACCAAAGGCTGCAAACATTTCATTTTTACTGTACTTGGTTGTGAGGAAAGTGGGCGTGGTTCTGACACACCCACTCTCACCTCAATATCGGTCGGTGCTCTGGTAAACGACATGACGCCTTCCCATCAAAACCACAATTTAACGGCAAATATTTAAACTGGCGACGACTGAACGATTATTAGCGACACAATGAAGAAAATCAATATTTCTTCGCCGAAAGGTTTCTTTGATGTTCAAAGCAAAATTGTTGATTTCGAAAATCCGTCGTTGATCCGCATTGTGTATTTGTTTAAAAATGCACAAGAGTTAGTTATAACAGAAGTAAGAGCTATTTGTTGAATCAAACATGATGAGTTTTGTTGGTTTGTTTTCTATCTTACATTATCGACAGCGAGCACTAATTGGGGCCAAATGGACAAAATACTTAATTCTGGCTGTTAAAAATAATTTATTCAATCGATCAATTTGAACTTTATTTTAATTAGAGCGTCTTCACTGCTACTGCGTAAAACACAGTGTGCAATTTTATCCGTTGGGCTCAAATAATCAAAATTTTCCGATTTTTCGGTCAACAATCAGCAAGAAAACCTTGTCATAGTGTTTCACAACTATGCTTGGAAGCCCATCATTATAAGATCATCCAAAATCTTCCCACACTCGAAAACTAAACGACATCAATCGTGTTCTACCGTCACTCGCCTGCTCTTGCAATTAAAGTTTCGAGCCAGCGACCAGCTGCAAAGTATTACTGCGTAAGACGATCGCTTCACCTCTGATCAGGGCTTGTCAGGGGGTGATTAGGGGTCTTCTGTAAGTTTCAAGCCCGACAACAGTGCTGTAAATTTACTCTGGTCGCCTAAATTCGCACGCTGCTGTTTAATATATGACTTGTTAGGTAAGTTTTGAATCGTTTAGAGCCCGATAGCAAAATTTCATTTTTGTTCTCCCTTAATGTTAACATTAGAAAACGAGAAAATGACAACAGCGTTTGTCGAAACGTTGAAAATGTTTTACACACAAGTACTGGCGTGTATCGTTTTGTTGAGAATATTTAAAACCGTGAATTAAGTACCTAGGAAAACAAAAATATTTCTGCATTTGTCAGGACGTTCTTTAACCTTGAACTTGTAACAACACTGGAATTTTTGAGTTCAAACTTTGTATTTTAGGACGACAAACTTTCTTGTAAAAGTTTGTAAGGATCTTGCAACTTTTTGGCGCTTAGCTTGTTAGCTGATTTAGAATGGCTTTAAACATCGTTTTTCAATAATTTGTTTTAATCAATTTAGCTGCTGAGCAAATGTAAAGCTTGCCAGTAGTTGAACCAAATCCTGTCGTCGGTGGATAATTGGGGGATTTATCAATTATTCAAGTGCCCTAGAAATCCACATCAGTTGGTTCCGTTCCGCAACGCCCGATCAACTTAATCGACTTAGATTGCTTCTCATCAAACTTTTTGCTGTGACGTATTACTTTGACTTCATGCGTTTGACTATGAGTTGACAAATATAACGCCTAAATAACCGTCAAATAATTATATTACTTTGTTAGAGGCAAACTTCTTTAATATTGCTGTAACAAGAGGTTTTAAATACTGGCCGGGTCCATTTTTAGTTAGATGGATTGACTAAAATTTTTGTTTTTTTGGAGTTTGTTGTGATTTGCAAGTTTGTTTATTCTGATGTCGGATTTTTTACTCGTATTTTCTGGGCGTTTGCAGATTTACAAATTTTATTAAAAGTAATTTTAACCTTTTTTCAAGTTATATTACCCTACATGTTGTGCCTGAGTTTGATCTCGATCAACTGTGAAGATTTAGTTGATCTTCTGCACTCCGAGTGAAAATATTTACTTACGTTAGCATTGTTGCTTTTTAAATTTACCACAAAACCACCACACAAGCGCCAAGTCAAAAAAAGTAAATCGTATTGTCAATATTAAACACATCAGCTCAAAAAGCCCTAAAGGCGACATACTTTATTAATTAAACGTTTCGTTTCATAGTAACACCAACAACAATTACTAAGCAACCAACGCAGGCCACTCACCTTTCGTGTTCGGTTCTTGAGTTAAGCCGCGAGTAAGTTCACTCGCGTTTCCGGTGAGTCCAACACTTAGCGATCCCATAGTTGTGACATTACTACCCTCAGTGAACAGCGGGTTGCTGAGATTTAGTTGAGATCCGGATGTGACTAGCACTTCCGATGTGGTGTGTGTGTCCAGTCGGACCAACTGGGGACCGTTACAAGCGAATCTTCGGCGTCTGGTGTTGGAAGTTGCTGCAAAGTTCGTAGTTTCGGAAAATATCCATGGTGCTTCGGTTGTTGTCATACTTGTTTTTATTTGTTTGTAAGCTGCTAACTATCAGGTGACAATAACACAAAGTATAAGCACAAACAACAGGAAATAAACAGAAATTAAACTCGCGATTATCTATGTTAAACACTTCAGGCAAGAGTAATGCAAAGAAGAAATTTGGAACAGATTTTGTTATTTAATAACATATATTATATAGTGCTTTTTGATTCAAATTCCGCACGTAATTTTTCCGCCAATATACACAAAATACGTATTTTTACCTGCTTTTAAAAAACTTTAAATCTGTTTTAAACGTTTCTGCGTCAAAACGTTAACACTATTTTCGTATTGAACGACAACTTCTGAATCTCAAGTTAAACACAGCTGCTGTCAGTTTGCTTGATGCTGAAACCAACAATCTGATCACCAACATTGCTGACTGCTAGGAACCGATTGAAGACAGTCTGGTTATAAATACGTCTTGCCTTTTTCACCACAAGTAGTGACGCGTTTGTTTCCGCAGATCAATGTTGTCATGTGAGATGCGAGGGAGCATTTTGTGGCAGAGGTTGTTCAACTCATCTGTGATTGTTGTTTTTCGCCACATCCCAATTATTATTTTGCTTCACCAATTTTTGTCGGTTTTCTGTAAAAACCGTTCCATGTAGTTGAAAGTAATTACCTGAAAACCACTGTTACTTTCTAGTACAATTTACGATTTAATACAATTTTCATCATCAAATTTTGGATAGTTTGTTTCTCTTAAACCTTTTTTGTTGATAGTCTGGAAAACGTGTCTTTGTTCTTTGTCTGTTAAAAAGGCAGAATCAGCTTTTGTTTCTGCGTTTGCAATTTTATTTGCCACCACTTCGTGATTCGACTTTACCTTTCATCACAAACATTTCCCATTCTAAGCATTAGCTTTCATAAACTCTACTTCCAATCTTGATCCTAATTAATTCGCCCACTTACCTCCATCACATCCCGGTTGCTTCCGATCCTCGGATTAAAGCATCTGACGGCTCCTACGTTGTCACAATGAATATTTAATGTCAAATCGTCTTTTAGCAGTTGACAAGCGTCACTCCCTGCCCGAAATAAACCTCGTGTACCACGGCATGAGTTGTTTTGCATTATGGGGCAACCGCTTGTTTTATCCACTGATTAAAACTCCTTCCCCATTAAAGTTTATGGTTTTTTTGAAAATGCCTGCACTTGACAAAGTGAATTATTCATTGATGTTGATGGTAGATCGGTGGCGATTTTGAAATGGAAGTTGATTGTGTATTCAAACCTACTAAGTAGACACACAACTGCACTGACCACTACCTGTATTTAACCCTATCGAAATTTACACTTTCTTCGGAAGTTGTGTATCTACTGTTGACTACGTCATCCGCCCCAACCTGGCTTCAGTATTTCTCGTACGGGTAACAAACATTAAACTACTGTGTGTAGAAACAAGATACGCATTTACCTAAAGTAGCTGAATTGAAAACAAAACTGTCAGTGATTTGTTTACAGCGAATACATTGTAATGTAAACGCTTCAAAAATCGCAAATTACAATTACTTTATACAAACTCTCTGGCAGTTATGTTTTCAAATATTGCACATATCTGTCCGAAAGTTTGCGCTAACAACCTTGATTTGTGTGCGTTGTTTTTAATAAACTCAAGTGTTTGATTAAAACTATGGTGACCTTAGGAGGAATCGATCTCTTTGTGCGCGAAGTTTAATTTGTGTCCACAGGGAACTGCTGCATGAGAGCAAAGTGAATTAGTTGATTTGTCGGGAGGTGGCCACGCTTCTGCTGCTCGCCCGGTTGTTTTCCGACGCGCGAAAGTAATTTGTCAAGGAATCCCCTGAGATGGTGAACTGACTGTCAGATTCCGTGAAGCGAGCAAACCTAATTATGTGACGTTGCGATTGAAACACACTTTGAGGGCACAACAACAAACAGACAAATGAGTTTAAGTGTTCAGCCTGGTTGGAAATGTTTAATTAAATAAACCTTTGTACAACCTGATGCAACTACCTGACTTGTTTTTGAGGATTGATAGCCCTTTTGGTACATCAGGGTTGATTAACTTTGATCTTGCTTGTGTCATGCGTTTATTTGTTTTCTCATTACAAGTTAATCTCAGTTTTGTGGCATTTTAAGTTAAAAAACGAAAATACCCGGATTTTGTTTGATGATCGCCATGTGGAGTTAAGTGCGTTTGTTTATGGAATTTGTAACTTTTGGCAGCATGTGTCCCAAATATGTTTAGAAACTTATCTTTGATTTCATTTTAAAATGTGACAAACACCAAACGCAACCTTTTAAGACACAATTATATTTTTTTAAAAGGTAAGAACCAATGAAAATAAAAAATTCAAAATTTTAGAACTCGCCTGTGAAAAAAATCCGAATGTGCTACGTTAATGTGTCGCAAAGCGTGATTGGTCCTATGCTGGCACCGTTTTTCTAATCGTAGTAGCGTGGGAAAAAATTAGAAAGGGTGATAAAGCAAATTGTTTTGCAGGTTTTTGCAAATATGACTGAAACCCGAAAAGGAAAACATCGCAAAACATTTTCGCCTCCTTCTCCGCCCCCGTATGAAGCCCCACCAAAGTGGATTCCGTCCCAGGAAAGATGGAATCACCCTAATTACAACAGCAACCTGATAACTTACCTGCCTCGCACTGTTTACTTGGAAAGAACGGAACATCGACCACTAGGATTTAATATCAGAGGTGGAAAGGCGAATGAATATGGAGTTTACGTTTCAAAGGTAAGTGTTAGGACTTCGAACATATTTTGCTTCCAAAGTTTTGTTGTACTGCTTGGATTTACAGCAGTTATGACAAAAATCAAACTATGTCAAAAATATGCCGTTTATTTTTGTACCAAAAACAAGGTATTACTGCCAAACAGTAATGTTCAAAAACTAGGTTTCACCCTAAAACTTTTGCCATTTTCAAATTCTTGGTGCTGAAGTTATGTAGGTTCAAATTTCAGCACCCCAACCCTAATAGATAAAAAATTTGCTGTGGCAAGTTTGTCTATTAAAATTTTTGGTAGATCTTTTGCCACTGTAAGCAAATATCTGTGGTTGTCCAAACTATTAGCCATTAGGGACATATTCTACTGATAAGGTATTTCCAGTAGAAATCTGCCATGGTTCCAGTCCCAATTTACGTGCCTTATTATTTGTTTATTTGTTAATGTTGGTTCTCTGGTCAAATTTCAATTTCAGAAATGATTCTCGCCAAGCTTCTACTTCATATTTGGGTTGACTGGCTAAATATGTTGTCTTCAAACTATGTGCAGTGTAGTATTCTAACTTAACACATCCACACTATTTTCTATGGTGTATTACCCTACCTGCTGCTGTATGGATTGAATAACCAGCTAGCACTGCTTTATTTAAGTCTACGAATATACTGACTAAAGCTAATAAAACTGATACAAATAAAACTAGTGTTTAATTCTGTTTTTGTGTGACAACTTTCTGCCTTCTTTCTATTGCAAATTGTTTAACAATCAAAATTTGCATTATTAGGTGTTACCTGGTTCAGAAGCAGACAGACTTGGCTTGAANAATCGTAGTAGCGTGGGAAAAAATTAGAAAGGGTGATAAAGCAAATTTTTTTGCAGGTTTTTGCAAATATGACTGAAACCCGAAAAGGAAAACATCGCAAAACATTTTCGCCTCCTTCTCCGCCCCCGTATGAAGCCCCACCAAAGTGGATTCCGTCCCAGGAAAGATGGAATCACCCTAATTACAACAGCAACCTGATAACTTACCTGCCTCGCACTGTTTACTTGGAAAGAACGGAACATCGACCACTAGGATTTAATATCAGAGGTGGAAAGGCGAATGAATATGGAGTTTACGTTTCAAAGGTANGAAAAGGAAAACATCGCAAAACATTTTCGCCTCCTTCTCCGCCCCCGTATGAAGCCCCACCAAAGTGGATTCCGTCCCAGGAAAGATGGAATCACCCTAATTACAACAGCAACCTGATAACGTACCTGCCTCGCACTGTTTACTTGGAAAGAACGGAACATCGACCACTAGGATTTAATATCAGAGGTGGAAAGGCGAATGAATATGGAGTTTACGTTTCAAAGGTAGGTGTTCGGACTTCGAACATATTTTGCTTCCAAAATTTTTTGGTACTGCGTGGATTTACAGCAGTTATAACAATAATCAAAACTATGTCAAAAATATGCCGTTTATTTTTATAAAAAAAACAAGGTATTACTGCCAAACAGTAATGTTCAAAAACTAGGTTTCACCCTAAAACTTTTGCTATTTTCAAATTCTTGGCGCTGAAGTAATGTAGGTTCAAATTTCAGCACCCCAACCCTAATAGATAAAAAATATGCTGTTGCATTCCAAACGCCATTTGCGCTAAAATTTTTGTTAAAATCTGCCATTTTTAATGACCAAGTTTGTCCATTTGAATTTTTGGTAGATCTTTTGCCACTGTAAGCAAATATCTGTGGTTGTCCAACCTATTAGCCATTAGGGACATATTTAATGATAAGGTATTTCCAGTAGAAATCTGTCATGGTTCCAGTCCCAATTTACGTGCCTTATAAATTTATTTGTTTATTTGTTAATGTTGGTTCTCTGGTCAAATTTCAATTTCGTAAATGATTCTTGCCAAGCTTCTACTTCACATTTGGGATGACTGGCTAAATATGTTGTCTTCAAACTATGTGCCATGCAGTATTCTAACTTAACACATCCACACTATTTTCTATGGTGTATTACCCTACCTGCTGCTGCATGGATTTAAAAACAAGCTAGCACTGCTTCATTTAAGTCGGCGAATATATACTTACCAAAGCTAATGAAACTGATACAAATAAAACTAGCGTTTAATTCTGTTTTTGTGTGACAACTTTC
>QXVZ01005233.1:0-33002 GCA_008931825.1 Phallusia fumigata
TGATATTTTGTCAAATTGGCGCTGTTTTAACCTTCTTGTTGAAGCCTTTTTAATGTACCTTGACAGTTGCCGCATCTGGATGCATAAAGCTTGCAGTAAACTTTCTTTGAGTGCAAATGTAGATAGGTCTACTAAATATCAAACAGTTACTCACACACAGACCAGCAGGTAAAGTCAGTACGGCTGAACAAGTTGCATTAAAACCGACTCTAAAATGCAATCCATCTACCTGAACCAGCCATTGGTGTCACGTTGACTAAGAAGGTCGCGGTAAAGCACATGGTTCTAACTAAAGCATTTCTTCAACTGTAGGCGCTCTGCTTCAGCTTGACTGACACAATAACAGCGCGCAGCTTCACATTTTTACCAGTTACCACGGTCTACTTCAAGCCACAAAGACGCCAAAGTCTCTTTGAACAGTATCAGCAAACAACGCACGCACTCTGTAGACTGCAAAAGCCGGCACGCAGAGGCAGTATCCCGCGTTTATTACGTCATAAACGCGCAACAAAACGCCGGATAAGCAGACTTGTTGACATGTGACCGATTATCTTTTGTTACGTAACAAAGACAAGATGCTTATTGGCTGAAAGTCCGAGAGACGATGCAAATTCTTTTTTCTGACCGTCTAAAATGTCGACTGAAGGAGAAAACGCAATATCTGTTTTTTTCTCACCCTAGATTTCCATAGAGAGGTTCGACAATGCCCTAGTGAGCTCAAGCGTCAATTTATTAACAGCTAGTTGCACAGCCTATCCCACTGAGCTTTGCAACGAGCATAAAGCTATCCCTGTTACTCTGTGCTGTAACGGAAATATTCTCGAGCCGTTCGATATCGAATGGCCGCCGTGATCAATTACGCAATTATGACTTGACTCAGTTATTGTGAATTTAATTCGATTGAAGGTTTTTTATTTCGACTTGGGAGTGTAGGGGAAATGACTGGCCCTGTCGGAATGACTTTCATGTTTGCGAAACCATTAAAAGTTCAAGTACCATTCGCTACTGGTCAGTCGGTCGTCAAGGGCTCGGCCTCGACAGCAGGTAATATGAAATCATTACCACTTAAATGAAATGAAAGTCTTGTAAAAGCTTTCAGTGCATAATTAGAATCGCATTTAAAGACATTGTTGACGGTGAACTGTCTTGTTTTTTGAACCAATGAATCTAAAGTTTACCACAGTCTACAAAACGTAGTTTTTTTATGATTGTCTTTTTACAAAACTAACATTCTAACCTTCATCATACCTCCGTATCTCTGCTGTACTTACTACTGTATTGCCACGTACTGCCAATGCATTGGAACAACTGCGCTGTCCACTCTGAGGACAGGGTACCAATAACTGGCGTTTTGTAGCTCGAAAGGGGGGAAAAAAGGAAGCTCACTTTGTCCTTGCAGCAAAACATTGCGACGCACCTTTAAAAACAAACAAACCTTACATCCGCGCGAGCAAAGCGGCATTCTAGAACAAGTTTACATCGTTAGTAGCGACGCGGAAAGCATGACTGATGGCTGTATCCGTGAAAATGCGATTGCTCCAAAGTAAATACGACAACCCATTGTGTTCGCTGTGGGCAGCTCGGACAAGGCGATAAAGTAAACCACGGGTTTTAATCGCAGATGCGTTGCTTAAAATACTTTTAATTGATGTCAGGTGCTGCCATGATTGGTTTTCCTGTATATGGGAGGTCACAATATTTATTTTATTACATGGCAAATTATAACCAAGTATGTCCACAAAACAATAAAATTACGCGACAAAAATTGACACGACGTTATTAAATCTATTTCAAAAGCATGGATTTAAATGTCCAAACGGTTTACACACTAACATGCTTTGTAAAGCTAATCATGATCACATTTTAAAAAAAAACGCATAAATATTATTTTGATAATAAATGAAATTTAATGTCTTGCGTGACCATAAAAACTAACAAACGTTTCATTAGTCGAAAAATGCCTTGTCCATGTCCACCTTTCGCAGTACAAATAATAGCATTTGTTGAAACCAAACACCAAAGTTCGAATTGCATTGTACAGGTGCAAAGATTGACACCCGAAGTGATGTTAGTACAAACACAAGATTGGAGTCAGGTAATTGGCGCTTGAGCCACGTAGAGGTGTAAATGCGCCAGAACCCTGTAATTATTTTCCTTACATTGCTTTTGATCTGGCGAATCTGACAGCCTCGATCTAATTGGCTTATCTAGTGACAAGAGGGTCGCACGTTTTGTGCTGTGTGGCGATGCTGGACCCTTCTCAATTGCGTGTTTTGTGTTTCGGAGGGCTAAATTTAGCCTGATATGTCATGTATGAATTTTAGGACATACAATAAAAGTTTTGATCCATTTTATTTGTAATTTTAACAGGATACACAATTCACGAGTGTCATTTAGAAAGATAGAAGCCAGTATTCGAGTGCAAAACATGTTCTACGTATTGACAAATAACTTCTGATGATGACAACAGCGTTTGTCGAATCGTAGAATATGTTTTACACACAAGTACTGGCTTCTATCTTCTCTTTAAAATTTTAACAAGACTTTGTGTCCTCAATGACAGCCTTGCCTAATCCATTTGAAAACTGGCTTTCACCAATTCAGCCTCCCGAAAGGAGTGAGTGCTATCAGGTCGTTTGAACCACAGAGCAAACACATTGCGACGACAAAAATGCGAAAAACAACACTGAAAAACCGCTTGGCAAACAACAGCATCAGTTCAGCAGCCCCACGCCATGCCGACCTCGTCTTAGCTTTTCTATTTATTCCTTGAGAAAAGCACCCTATTAAGTTTTACATTCTGGTCAGTGAAAGCCACGTTCTGCAGAAGGCCTATGCAAACAGCTAAATTACGGTAATTCCTTATGCAGAAAAACGCTGCAGCTGTTACAATGGTAGCAGCTTTGTTGCACAACCAGTCACTGTATTGCAACCTTCGGCCGTTGCAAAACATTACCAGTAGTTTTTGTTTAATTAACATACTTTACACCATTTAGTTTTCAGACATCTAAAGACATACCAACTGCATGTATCAACGATCAAAAAGTGGAAAACATGTTATTGCAAACATAACCGAAGACAGCTAATGTGCACATATTACACAACACGTTGACTAAGAACCTGTTATACAATCCTAGGGTTCATGTTTGACTTTGAGGCACAACGATATGAACACATACGGTTTGCTGTTTACCTACAACTGGCACAACTAGTAACCTGTAGGTATGTGCTGGAAGCTGCATGATCTCATTCTGTCTGCACGTCAACTAACGCCGCGTTATATAAAGTGATTGATCGCAAATCAAAGATCAATGTGCTTGTCAATTGCTCGGAGCTTTAACTGTAAAACTCTGACAATAAAACGCTCTTTGTTTTCAGAAAATTGCATCTGTCAAGTAAATTCGATTTTCTTGGCATTTTGAAACAGCTGATCAATAATTGGCGCGAAACTCTGACTGTGACGTCAGAGAACGTATATCTATGAATAATTTCTGTCCGCTTTTCTTGAAGAAAAAGTGCTAAGATATATTTAACTAATACACCACTGTCTGATAAATATGAATAAATTTTAGTAAAATTTAGTGTCCAGAAACGAAGCTGAGGAGAAAGCTTTAGTAAAATGTTTTAGTAGATGTCACGTTGGCGCATACGACTATAATCTGCACATCGAATACATGCTACTAAATGTAAAAATCTGAACAACAACAAACAGACAAGCCGGCAGTTTCTTACGTAAGTAACCTTTCGTGGCAACGTGATTCGGCCCACCATGTGCCAATGACAATAACCGGGCAAATTTGATTCAATTATGGGTGATTTGCCAAATTATGGGCCGCCCTTCTCCAAAGGCAAATCAGATCAGATCAAGCCGGGCGGCTGGCGGTCAAAAAAAAACAATTCCAGGATCAACAAATCTTGTTCTGTGACAGGATTTTTCATTAACATACCGTTTTCTTGTTTAATCTTGGCTACTGTAAAGTGTGTTAAACAAACAGCATTCGCTAAAACCTAATGCAATTTTACGCACATCCTGAGAAAAAATGGGATTAAAATTGACATAATGCCCCCGTTGGCGCTTGGTAATGCACTTAGCAACGACATTANGAAATGTTTAATACAGGTTGACAATAACCTGTCATGAAATCAACCCGGACAAAAAACAATTCTTTACATCTACCCGCTAGCGCCAACTAACGGAATGTTTATTTACGCTCCTATTATGTTTTAGGCAACTACATGCCAGCATGGTCAGAACCGGCATATGCTAAATCTGTTGCATTGCTTGGTAAAAATCGGTTTGAATGACACATATGTTTTTATGTTGTATTACAGTTTAAAATGCATGTTTCTGGAGATAAAACCCCCGAAGTCTTCAAAACGTGTGTTGGTAAATTACCATGTCATCACGTATGCTGTTGTCAACAGAAACAAGTTCCGTAGAAAAGTTATAACAATGAATTTTTATGAGTAAAAAAATGCAGCCTTTAACAACGCAACGAATTAAAGCAACAGGATCGCCACCATCGGACTTATTAGCGCCTCTCGACAAAATAAAGTCTTTCATTATGTGGTCGTCAGTAGCGAACAGGTTGTGCACCCCTGGTTTACACCATCCACAAATGACGTAGTGGTTGACACAAACAGCAACGGTGCTTGAGCGTTATTCCCAACCCGTTAACGTTCTTATTTTTACCCCAAAGGTAATCACATCATGCCTTAATTCCCACAGAGGAACCATTATGCGCCGAAACAGGGTATAATTGCGTTGAATTATTACTGTAACTAATCGGGTGTCGGTTACAGTTCGTCTTACCCAACGTGCGGATAGAGAAGAGTGTTTTTTCTGTGTCAACAAGTTCTGAGTGTCCACACCCTGGTGGTTCGGTTTATTCTTCCAACTGTACCAATAAACGACGGCCGTCGGCTTTACAACGGCCTTTTACCCGATGATTTATAAAGAGTAAGACTGGTCTTGTATAGGTAGGTGACTTTTCCTCTTGGATAGATTGAGTGGGCGGGTGACCGACGTGGTGGCGTCGTATAAAGGTTGAAGTGCTTTAGTTTCAACAAATGTTAAATTTGAATACCTCAAGCACTATAACATGGAATTTTCATGACTGCTAAGTTGATGCAGGTATCCTATACATTGACCTTTTCGCGTGCCCTTGCAAAAGTTTGAAGCAAGGTGCTGGCCTTGCACCATCAGGGTGTAATGTAAATGTACAGAGGCGCGAGATATCACAAAATTCCTTATCAGTGTCGCAACAAAGCTACTTTGGTCAGCGCTTGGAAACGCCTTTATGAATTTTTTGTGCCGCTCAACGATAATTGATTTCAGATTTACTGCCGAATTTTTATATTATTGAAAAAAATTTACAATTTCGCACGAAGGATTCAAATCTATGTTAGACTTGTACAAAACTCAAAAGTTTCCACATTGAAGGGCGCTATGGTTTACAAGAGATTGGTAACTCACTGCCTTTCACTAAAAAGCCTACAAAGTCGCTTAAACTACACAATGAAATCCACTTAAGGGTGAAAAGGTGTGTACGTATATAGGCTCCATGTTATTTTAACGTCTCAATTACAGTTTTTGTAGTGAACAGTGGCATAATTTATCGTATAAAGTAGAACAGTGAATACAACGCCATAAAAACCGACGCAATCCGTAAAAATATGACCTTTATTGAGGTCATGCACGTCAAAAAAAGTCATATAAGGTCATTAAATAGCGCCCGCTCAACATTTGTTACTGCTCCGACCTATAACGAGGCGTGATACGGGAGACACAGAATAAAATGTTTTCCCGCAATCTTATCAACATTGAGAAACAACAATTTAGAAACCGGTGACATTTCGTCAAACAAATCTTCGCCGAACTGGAAATCGCTATTAACTGGCCTTCGAAAATGATTTACTAGCCTTCGTGGAGTTATCAAATTCGGGTATAAAGGACTTAAAACCGCGCCTGGACAAACACTCGCTTTGAAGCGAAGGCTCGGCAAATTTTGGCGCCGATTTTTTCCCCATCAAGCCACTTTTCCAGCCACGGTACCAAAGGCCTTTCTTATCAAAACTGAGTTCAAAGAGGTGCCGACCATTGGGTTACTACAATGGGCTGATCGGTTTGTTGTTGTTGTGCTTGTTTTGCTTGAACCAGTGCTAACGATGTGTGGGCGGCCACTACAGGTTAGGCGTGACATCGTTTTGCGTGGTGAAGTGCCAGTGCATGTGTTTTAAATGTCCAAACCGGTTTTATCAGGCGCCTGTGCCTAATAACCCGTACTGCTTTGACTGAATTTGGGCTCAAAAATCGACAATCAGTCAAAAACACTTTGTGCAATGAATAGCAATTATCGGATCTTAAGAGATGGTATATTAAATAAAGTTCAATCTAAAGGTGGTTTTTCACACAATCAACAACAGGTCTTCGAGTGGCCACCACGTGATATCACATGTTTGTATTTTTTGCCCTAATGTGGCGCGATTCACAACAGAACCAACAGGCAGACAGTTTGAAACAAAATAAACTGTTGTTGGTATTTACCACAATTGTGGCAGCACAACGCAGCCGACAATTAAACACGTAACAATGCCACAAATCAGACAATCAATTCAGTTTTGAATGTTTACCACGATTAGTGACAATCGCCAATTAACCAGTTGGCCCCAGTAGTTAAATGTAACATTGCTGAACTTGGCAAGACCTAATCACACACGATTATCGCCGACAGGTCACAGAACTTTAACTGTGACATAGACAAGGCCCGATTCATGCTGCACGCTTTAGCCACAGGGTTTTGCGATTTTTTCGTTTTGTGAATGTTTATTTTACGTTTTGTGAATGTTTACAACTTTCTTGGAACACACACAAACTTGAAGAGTAGTAATAAAAAAAACACACACGCACTGATAATGACAACAGCGATTGTTGAAACGCTGGCAATGCGATGTATTCACTATTAACATGGGAGTTATGATGTTACAATTAGCTTAGTTACAAACATATCTGAAAATTTATACATAGTGTTTGCACTGATAGTTCCAATAGCGATTGTTGAATTGTTTGCACTACAAACACAACATACTCACTACATACAAGCTCGTCGAGAGGTAAGTTTTCATTTAAAACTTCCTAATTAAAACACAAATCCCAAACAAAGGTCTTGAGGAAATTAGTTTTTAAACAACAACTGCGCAAAATTTGCAAAATTTTCCTGACTTTTTTGGTTACGCTCCGTGGTAATGTAACAAGATCCACTGCTAATGGCCTTTCTAAACCCCGGCTGCCGCTCAATGGGCGAGCAATTGACTTTTTGTTGGCCATTATTCGCGCTTAGAACGTGCTTTGGCTCGCAGCAAATTGAAAGCGGGATTGAATACAAACAGCAACAAACAGAGAAAGATATTGTTACCACTGAAAAGTTGCCTGAAATGACGAAGCCACATTTTAGTATCCTTAATTAGCCTAATGTCTGAACGAATTCCGTTTTAACATGGATGATATTTTGGAAATTTCGTTAATGCGTCGCGTGCAGAAACCTGCATACATGTCGAAGACACAAAGATCTGCTAAACAACGTTCGAAACAAAGTGAAACTGTCCATTGATACAATTTTTATGTGCCCTTGAAAAAGTTTAAAACCATCATCACAGCGCTATTCAAATCGTTCGGTGTGCTTGAAAAACATTATCAGACCACAATCCACTTACCAGCCATGGTTGTGATTAAAAAGATGATTCAGAAGTGTCGCAAATTATCGATTTCTTGTCTTTTCCGCTCGTCCAGTCGAAACTTCGCATAGATTTACCAAACCAGGTGGGCCTTGACGAGAATTCACTAAAATTGCTAATAATCTAGTGTACGCCTGCACAATAACATACAATAAACGAGGTTATATATGTTGACTTAGCAATGACAAAGTGCCAGTTTGAGGGTATAAGTATGTATGCATATGCATACAGGTTGATTTGAAGTTCAGTATGCGATCTGAAGTAATATGAAAACTTGCAGATAAAGCTTGGTGATGACACTAAAGTAAATGTCAAAACGCGAAATGTTATACACATTGGTATTTGTATGTCATAACTGCGAATATTTAAAACCTTGACTCCTTTACCCACAAAACAAGGGTTTCTTATACCTTGCCTCTGTTTGAAAACTAACACTATGCACAGCTAACTGTATTCAAAAGCCTGCCCTACAAACTGCGCCACAAGTCAACAAAACAACAACGCTGCACAATTGACAAGTCGGTGTCCAAATTCTAAACTGCAGAGCGCACGCCGGGCACCGCGACGTTATCAGGTCTGGCCTGTCATTTGACGAAAGCTTTTTTCGAATGTGAGCGCCGCGCGACAGCAAGACGAAGGACCCCGGAAGGCTTGTGTTACCGAGGGCCGACTGGAGGAAAAAGTTCACCAACCAGGCATGACTGGTTTTCGCAGCTCGTACTGCGCAACCGCAAACAACTGGTTTTAGGACAAATTTTGGGTCGTTTTGTTGGCGAATTTTCACAGATTAGGGCTCACAAATTGTTGGTTTGGATTTGTACATCACTGTAATGCGCGTTTTTCTTGTCAAATTTTAGGATAAGTTTATCGATTGTGGCTAAAATGTAAATTCTTTACCTTTAGTCAACCTTTAGGATTCGTAACGTTTTGAAGCAACGCAACTATTTTGGCTTGTGGCCATTGTTTCTCAGAATTAAAACTTTTGTGTTGCTTGTATTTTGGCCAGTAAGGCAAATGAACTCTTTCTAGTATTTACAGTTCTAAAGTTGTAGTAATTTGAAATTGTTTGACGCAACTACACGAAGACTATTGAATATTTTTCCATAGTATCTGCTTCCACTTTGTAGTTTCTTCAAAATAACATACTCTCTTACCCACAAGATTATAAAAGTGGCATAGAATTGATTTGTGAACGTGGAATAGAATTGATTGTGACTAATTTTCCGTTGACGCTATAAACATTTGGAAATTAAAAAATACTGCGCAGAAAAAACTGAAACAATTTATAAAAACATTTTGGAACAAGAAAATTCAAATTTGTCAGAAAGTTTGCAAAAAGCTTGCAAATTCACTGTTTGCACAATTTTTTTTCGAAATGTTGTTTTTAAACTCTAAAGAGTAAAAACAACCCGAGCCAAACACAAAGGTGGCGTTGTTAAAAAGCATGACGTAATTCAGACACAGTTGTTCCGCTGCTTGGTGCGACGTTGTCAGCTTTTAACCGCTTTTTTAGAAGTTGCGGTTACCAAGCATTGAAAATTGGACAACACTTCTGCTTGGACAAGGAACGGCTTGTACTGCAATTTTTGTTTTTGTTCGCACATAATTGTTGGCATTGCAACAAGGCGATTGGGAAGTTTTTAAAGATTCCCCGTTTGTGTTTGACTTGCAAATGTGCGGAAACAAAAAATAAAACAATACCATTTGGGTTTAGCTTTGCAAAAGCGTGGCCAGCCAAAAATTTACAGGGGAGTGGGCAATATGTTCAAGGGTAACCAACCATGATGTACAACTTAGACTGTGGATGAGGGTAGAAGGGGCCATGGCTATGCATATGTGCCCTTGCATACAAAACTGCAGTAAATGTTGAATTTTTGTTGTTTTCTGCAAGCGATTGTTGACGTAACTGCAAGGCCTGCAAAAGATCTTCAGGAAGGCACAAATCCACTTACCACCCTCAATACTCGACAGTTTCTTTTAAAAATAGAAACAGAAACTGAAGCTGATAAATGATTTATTCTGCATTAAACTATTTTTAAACGGATAACCCCATCTCTCATATGCCATGTGATGTAAACCATGTGCATCAGTACAAAACTATGTTGACTTGTGAAGGGCGGTGACGTAACACATGACGTGATAACGATCAATTATCACACGAAACTGCGAAAAAAGAATGTTGACTATATATCGTAAACTTTAATTGCCACAACAAGCCTAATAAAGATCTGCAAATGACAAAAATTTGAAGGTTCTCAAACAGGGCATCCTTACATGTTTTACGGGCGTTTGCAGAAACTGTTTCATTTTGTATTTTATTGTTGTTGGTTTCGTTGTAATGCTAATACAAGCGTAGGTTAGTTTTTAAGCTTGACTGGTGGTCAGATCTTGTGCCAATATCTACTTTGCTTCGCCCAAATTTTTGTCTGTACATAAAGAAGGAATATTTTAATAGAAGAATCGAATTCGTGAAGTCAAGGACGTAATTTTTTTAACAACATAAAGATAAAAAAAACAATTTTATGACGTCATAATATGACTTTTGTCCATTTACGGTTGCCGAGATACAATTGCCTTGCGGTCTAAAGTGCGTGTATTCAGCTCAGTAAATCTAATGTTTTATTTTTCTATTTTGCAAACAGCGTTTGCCTTATATTTACTCAACGCAGGTATAAATTTAAAATTGTAAACGCCGTGGAATTTTTAAATTATTAAAAAAAGTTGAAACATTTTGCATTTTACAAAGTACTTTTATTAATTTTATGGTCTGAATTTTATCTGTTAGTCACTTTCGCTGCGAGGAAGACTAAATGCATATTTGTGAACAAATAAAAGCAACCCAAGTCCCAAATAACATTTTTTGACAAAATTTCACACCGGTTGGTGACCACTTTATGTTTTTTAATGACGTTGGTTCAAGAACGGTTTGCCTGTAAATGGGTGAGGTTGTTTGGTTAAATTTGACCGGCATTTAAAACGCAAATTATCAAGAACTAGTGATATTTTGTTGCAGACTAAGTCTTGAAATAGATGCCTGTGTAAAATGACATGAGTATTGCGAACAGCAAGCGAAGCAAACGGCGGAAAACGAAACAAGGCCAGGCGGGCGGCGACCGCGAAAATAACACGAATTTGGTCAGTAGGTCTTTGGATATTATGAAGTTAAAGCCGGAAGATCAAGTATCTGACGACAAAAACCAGGTTCTGATCAATGGCCATGTCTGTGCACAAAAAGAATCTGCTGATGTAAGTTGTGTTGTACTATGACATTTCTTTCTACAGGCAGTGAATTGTGACATTTGCAATGGTGAAGAACACTTCCTGGAGTAAAAAATACTTGTTAGGATCATTTGTAGTAGAATTGGATCCCTTATTTACCAGTGAATATGGTGAAGCAGTGCTTACAACCGTTTTCAAAATCAGCTAACAACCATTCCTTTAAAGAGATACATATTTTACCCAAACCTGTATAGATAGTCTCCAAAACAAAAAATCTAAAGGGATACAGGAAGGTTCTGGCTCAAAAGAATAACATGCAAGTGTTTCAGAAAAACAAATACATGCAAAGTACAAAAGACATTCCAGGGCATGTGCTTGCTTCATGTGCAGAGTTTAAAGTAGAAAATGCTTCCATAGATAAGAACCAAAACAAAAACAGTGAATAAAAGACTACAGTCCTATTTATAAGACCACAAAAAGTATAGAGTGTTGTGTGTTTTGCAACAATGGTTCGATGACATTTTGGTTAGCAATGCCTCAAACCTCCACCGCAAGGATTTTTATATTTTCTAATGCTAACATGTCAAATTGAATAGAACTCGAAATTTTTTGTTCAAAAGATTGTATTTCCAGTCATGTGTTTTGTCAATTACAGCAGTAAAAGTTAGTAAATTCTGTTTGTAAAGTACCCAATCATGCTACATGGGTTTCTTGTGACTTAGTTTGCGAATTTACCAATATCTCTTGTACAACTGTTTCCCAAGTCAAAAAGCAACAATTACATAAATATGTCTCTTAATGCTGTTAAAAAAAAATTGGCTGCCTGGATATTTGTTTTGGGCACTTTTTTACCAGCAAATGTTTGTGGTTGTTCATTATTATGTAGGTTTTTCATCTTTGTATATTCTGGAAAAAAAAGCCCCATGCACCCAACTTAATTGAAAAATGAACCATATCAACTTTTGTTCATACTGTGTTAAACTTACTACATGCTTTTAAACCTTTGTGTCCTGCTATAGGCAGTCATATTAAGCCATAAATAACTGGTAGTTGGACCTATACCTTTCCCCTTTGCATTGACAAACGTTCTTGTTACTAGGGTTATAATCCTGAGTAATCCTTGAGTTTGAACCCTATTTTCGATCGCATTCCCAGGATTTTTCGAAACTGGACCCCAATTTTTAAACTTACTTGTAGCTAAAGTGTAAGAATTTATGAAATTTGATCACAAAATCCAAATTAGGACAGGACTATAATGAATGTATAATGCACTAAAAACCCCTGCAAGGGCTTACTATGAAAATTAGGGAAAGTTATTGGTTGTGAAGCAGAGTTTGCCAACATGTATATAATGGAAGTTGTTTAATTATAAAGTTTATCAATCTGCTTTGGTGTCACTTTTCAAGGAATGGAAAGTTAAGTTGTAGCAAGTCAGCAAGTTCTGTCACTGACATTTTTTGACTTCCTAACCAATGAAGCAGCAATTGGATGTAAGCAAACTAAAATGTAGTCACCAGAAACACATCATCAGTTTTTAGCACTGCAAACAGTAAAAAATTATGCCAATCTGAAATACATTTCTTGATTCATTGCTTTCAATTGTTGCTAAAATTTGAAACTACTATCTTTGGCTCTGTGGGGTGTAGGAGGTCATTGTTCTGCGGCAAACAAACATACTGTCCAATGGAGCATTTTGTTTTTGCAACATGTTTCACAAAAAGCAAGTTATTTTCACTGTTCACTGACTGTTCACTGAGCTACACAAACAACCAGTTAAACAGTTCAGTTAAATTTGGTCAAACAATAAAGTTTGTAGTTAAGTCGTTATTTTGATGAATGGATTTGTAGATTTCTTTGTAGCTGGAGAGTAACCTTGCAATTTTAAATATGGATTTCAGTGTCATATGTACTGCTTTGTTCAGAGTTCCCAAACTGGGGTGCTGTTTGCAGGGCCAAGGGATGCTGTGACCAGTTATTAGACATGTTTTTTCTCTAATAAATAAAGTATTGATGTCTATACCTTTATCTTGTACTATGCTGCTGTGGGTGACACGATTCTTACGTTTTAGCAAAAGGGTGCTGCAAAACAAAAAAACACTGGTATAGTTGTTTAACATAAAGTACAACAAAAATTGCATTGCAATTCTCTTTGATAACATTTAGGTTTGCAAATTGGTTTCCCATTTGCTATCATTCGAGCACATGGGTTTGGAGTTTAGAATAATATTGTTCTTTGAGCACCTACATGACTTAACAAACAGAATATGGCCAGAACGATGGTTTGCCCAAAGTGCACCCTTGAGACATGCTTTATCTATGCTTTTTAGACTTTGTATGACTGACTGTGAATAGTTGGTCTATAGGTCACAGGCTTTTAACTTGGGGTGTTTCAACTTGTTAGTTATTTCTGCCTGTTTAGATGTAGTACCACACAACCAATTTCATTAAATCAAAGTTGAATAAAGTAAAAAATATGCAGGCTATAAACTGTTTGCTTAGTGACATGATTTTTCCAGTTTTTCAAAGGTTCACTCAGTTGATATTTCCCATTAAACTGTTTTCAATTTTACTGTCCATTCTTTCGATGGTAGGCAATTACCTTACAGTTACAGTTGATTTGGCATGAATTACATGCATGCGCTGAAGTAAGCACTGTCTGGTCTGTTTTTAACCTGTGACTCACAGCTGTGTCATAAAGGATGGCACGACAGTGTGTGAAACCAAACAGAACACAATGGACAAACTCAGCCATCTCAAATGTAATACTAACCCTTTGCAACTTCTTTTGAATGAAGTTGAACAATACTTGCGATGCGGCAAAATTGTTGTATGTGCAATGTTAGTTTATTTTTATTTTTTGCAAAAGGCATAAAGGCGACAATATTATACTTTTATTTGTACTTTTAGTAAAGATTGGAAATACTTAATTTAAAACTTAATTGCCAGAGAACTTGTATGTAGTGAATACATTTTATTGCTAATGCTTTGGCTATTGCTGATGAAGACAACAGGTATAGCTGAAGGGTTTGCAATACAATGTATTCACTATTTACAAGTTCTTCTCTGGCAGTTATGTTTTGAATTAAGTTACTCCTCAAGTGTGTATCTTGTGTTCCTAAGATATGAAAACTTCAGGCAAAAATGGATGTTGCCTTTGTATGTTTTGGTCAGTGTTATATGTTAACTTTTTATTAACGGTTTAGGGCGTAATGTGCTTTCAGGTTGAATATTGCCATAAAGTACTAAATTATAACTTATAAATTACTGAATACACCAATTTCGTTTTCAGAGTTCATCCCCACACATCCAGGCTAGCGATAGCCGATGTCTACGTTGTCACAAAGGCTACTCAAACAACGGCCCTGTGAAGGAGAATGTAAGAGTTGCCCCCCTCGCACTTTTCTCATTGTTGTCCCTTCTGCATTGTTCGACTAAACTTCTCCAACAGACACTGAACAGGAGAAACTGTTCTTTGTGACTTTACACTGTCCTTTGTTGGCCCAAATCCAATCAACTTAATTATGGATCAGCATTTATGTGTGTGATGAAGTTGCTAAAAACGTCTGAAAAAGTTACAGACACGTATTGAATCACCACTGCACAGCAGATTGCTTGCAGTAAAGTGGTTTGGTATTCGACAAAAAAATTTGCCTGCTTATGTTATTTGTGGCTAACAATTTGGGGTGAAAACATGGTCACATGCAAAGTTTAAACACAGTGTATGTACAAATTTACATTTTTTTGTATAGTTTAGCAAGCAATCTGCAATTCATCTATAAATTAACTAGCAAATAACTATTTCCTGTATTGATACGATTTAACATGATATTGTACAGTTTGGCATTGTCTTGCCCTCCCATAACTCTGTGTAAAGCTGTGTTGAAGCAGTGTTCAACCACACAATTGGCATCAATTATATTTGTCATCAATTATATTTGTCATTGTGTAGGTGGCACAAACAGAACTGGAATTAGCAGCAGCGGCGGTGGTAAAAAGCAGTCAAAGTATTGCTGCTAATGCTTCAACATATCTCGGTTCGAAAGCATGCGTTTGCAAGATGTGTGTGGAACGACGGTGAGCAAGCCTATACATATCGTGAACTTCCTGCAATATAGCACCTAGACCCTTTTTGCATTGCCGATTATTGCCACAATTGCTTTTGCTTTGACATTTTTATTTCTGTATGCTTTTGATGTTTTTTGGTAATTTTCTTCCGGTTCAAGAATTGGTTGATAAATGTATTGCCATTCACACATAGTTTTAACATTATAGTTATTGTGTCGTATTCTTTAAATTTTAGTAAACCCCTTCAAGAATATTTGAAGATTTGTTATTTGTTTCATGTGTGCNCGCCTTTGCTAAGACAACTGGTGAGTAAGCTTGGCCAAACAAGGCAATTGCTTTCAGCATTTAAGGGTTCGAATGTTGGGCCAACTGGCAACAGGCTAAAGCAATAATTCTTAACTTCTTAACATTTTTTTGTACAACGCCCTGAATAGCTAGATAAATTAAAAGTTTCCCCTCAATACAAAAGAATGAAAGAATTTATTTTATCGGGATTAAATTTAAACTCGCTTGATCAGCATGTAGAAAAGAAATAGTCAATGTTATGAAACCATTTTACCAATTTGCTTATATTTGCCTTGTCATTGTGTTGTGTTTTAAGTTTCAACTTCCCAATTTTCTCTCACCCCCCCCATCGCTGATCGCTCATTTATTTTCCAACGCCCCTTAATGATAGAAAACGTCCCCAGGGCGGGTGCTGGTGCCATGCTTTGAACCACAAAGCCCAATGTTTATACTTCTTTTCTAAAATTGAATAATAGCTTCCAAAAAATTGCCAGTTTAGAAAATGGTTACTTGAAAGATTCTCCAAAGTATGTTTAAGCTTGTCTGATTGCACAAAGGGTGGTGTGTGTGATATTTCGAGTTATGTGTCTCATAAAAAAAAGACAACTTAAAGACATTCATGGACGAAACCCAACTACATTTAGTGTTTTATTACAAGCCTAGAGGAATCTTCACCAGATATATTGCCTTTTGTCTGCTAGATCTTCAGTATGTGGATTTGACAAAATATTTCAAAGCCAAAACCAGGCGATCCAATCAGGCAAAACCAAGGACTACAATACCTTGTACAATATTTGTTCTCGGAATGGTTTCCTTCATACCTTTCACTTTTTAACAACAATTCACTTGAACAGCTCACCATGAGTATAGCTGGTTCTAAAAAACTAAACTTCCAACCAAGACTTTATTTTTAACATTTGTTCAGGAGGATGATCACCTGTCGCGCTTCGGTGGTATCACATTGGAGCAGCACAGCATGCATCTCTTCCAGAGCATGGTGTACAACGAAGCGGTGATACAACGAGCGCTGAACGAGATCCTAACCCAACTTCGTCAGGGAAGTAACCAACATGAAGATCCGAATAACGTCTTCACAAACACCTTAATCAAGTAAGTTTGTTATTGTAAAAGTTTTTGTCTCTAGTTTATAAAGCGTGCAGACCCTTTGTTTTAGCTATAATTTCTTAAAGAGCGATTTGGCTTTCAAGTAACACACAGCAGATTACATAACGGATTATTGAGCCTTTTGTAAAAGAAACATAACACAGATGATTTCACAAAGGTTTTGTGTATTGGCTCATTTCCCCTGTTGTCATGGTGCAGTCGGCAAGCAGTGGTGTCTGTGTTTCAACTTCTGGCTAGCAATGCTATGTATCATAGTTGGCCCCAACCCTAGAAATCCCGCTGTCATACATTCCAATTCAAGTTTCTTTTCACTCTGTTGCAGTTAAGCCTTTCAATCTAATTCAATAGTCACATTTTGGTACAAACCTGTGTGTGCACTCATTTACCTTTTATTTTTTTTAGTTAAGGCAGGGGTACACAACCTTTTTGCTACTGCCAGCCATATTATAGACATTATTTTACTCCTGGCCGCCAAGTTAAAACAATGTAAGGTGGTAAATGTACACTACGGCACACTCTATTGTGACATCACAAATATGTACATCAAGGTGTCGCAGTTTCAGTAAGAGCATGTTTGTTGGGTATTTCCTTTGCACACATAAAAAAAACACTGTTCCATCAGGTGCAAGCGCAAAACTATTATGCTGCCACAGTGAAGTTTCAGCGGCTAAATACATGCATGAGAAACCAACTGAAGTCCTGACAGTGGTGCGCGTACAGTTAAACTGGTTAAGATAACAGTGTCCGAACATGTATTGTAATAATCACAGTGGGAAAGACCTGCGAGAGGATGTTGTAGCAAGGTATTGGCTAGAAAAATCTAGCCTGCAGTGGGATTTGAACTTTTGACTGGAGCATATCTGGGTCTGACCTTCAGAGGTATGCCTGTTGAAAGTCAAATCACATACTTCGCTCTCTGCCGCACAAGTGAGCATTGGTAGGGGGTCATAGTATTTAACTGTGAATTAAATGCTTGCGCATATTTGATACTGGGATCTGTCCTAAAGCTTTCATGCAGGCCAACGACAACAGCACTTGCATATGAACCACAGTATGAGTGTTTTGTATTAGTTTTTATATCGTTTAGATACTGCCATGGTCTGCTAAACATTCGTGATATACATGGGCATTTTATTTGACAACGTTGAAATGAAGAACTATAACATTTGTTGCAGATATCTTAAGTTTGACACCGAGATGACACAAGTATCAGTTGCGTGGCGCGACATCCAGCAAATGATGGACGAGTTCAACGACGANGCTATAATTTCTTAAAGAGCGATTTGGCTTTCAAGTAACACACAGCAGATTACATAACGGATTATTGAGCCTTTTGTAAAAGAAACATAACACAGATGATTTCACAAAGGTTTTGTGTATTGGCTCATTTCCCCTGTTGTCATGGTGCAGTCGGCAAGCAGTGGTGTCTGTGTTTCAACTTCTGGCTAGCAATGCTATGTATCATAGTTGGCCCCAACCCTAGAAATCCCGCTGTCATACATTCCAATTCAAGTTTCTTTTCACTCTGTTGCAGTTAAGCCTTTCAATCTAATTCAATAGTCACATTTTGGTACAAACCTGTGTGTGCACTCATTTACCTTTTATTTTTTTTAGTTAAGGCAGGGGTACACAACCTTTTTGCTACTGCCAGCCATATTATAGACATTATTTTACTCCTGGCCGCCAAGTTAAAACAATGTAAGGTGGTAAATGTACACTACGGCACACTCTATTGTGACATCACAAATATGTACATCAAGGTGTCGCAGTTTCAGTAAGAGCATGTTTGTTGGGTATTTCCTTTGCACACATAAAAAAAACACTGTTCCATCAGGTGCAAGCGCAAAACTATTATGCTGCCACAGTGAAGTTTCAGCGGCTAAATACATGCATGAGAAACCAACTGAAGTCCTGACAGTGGTGCGCGTACAGTTAAACTGGTTAAGATAACAGTGTCCGAACATGTATTGTAATAATCACAGTGGGAAAGACCTGCGAGAGGATGTTGTAGCAAGGTATTGGCTAGAAAAATCTAGCCTGCAGTGGGATTTGAACTTTTGACTGGAGCATATCTGGGTCTGACCTTCAGAGGTATGCCTGTTGAAAGTCAAATCACATACTTCGCTCTCTGCCGCACAAGTGAGCATTGGTAGGGGGTCATAGTATTTAACTGTGAATTAAATGCTTGCGCATATTTGATACTGGGATCTGTCCTAAAGCTTTCATGCAGGCCAACGACAACAGCACTTGCATATGAACCACAGTATGAGTGTTTTGTATTAGTTTTTATATCGTTTAGATACTGCCATGGTCTGCTAAACATTCGTGATATACATGGGCATTTTATTTGACAACGTTGAAATGAAGAACTATAACATTTGTTGCAGATATCTTAAGTTTGACACCGAGATGACACAAGTATCAGTTGCGTGGCGCGACATCCAGCAAATGATGGACGAGTTCAACGACGAAAGGGTTGATGCAAAACAAAATGCCAAAGAAAATCTTGAGGAATACACATGCCAGTGGGAAAACCAAACTCAGGTTTGTTGTCACATTAAATTCAGTTTTTCGAAAGCAGTTTCACAAAGCAAAGTTTAAAAAATGAAAGTACTGTTTGTTCTATTTTGCGTTTCTTTGTTTGGTGATGTGCAAAGGTTTAGAATTGTGTTGAATGATGTCAAGGCCCAAAAGTTTTAGGAAACACTGCTTTTAACATCTGTTTATGGTCCTTTGCTGCTGTCTGGCAAACTTTGTTGCCCAAAGCCTGTGCTTGTGCTGCATTAAGCCTTCAATAAATTATTAAAAACCTTTCCAAAATAGGGACGGGTTAAGGTCAAACTTTCAAGACAAAGCACTCACGAAATGCAACCCATAGATTTCACACAAAAAGCTAATAAATTTTACATCATTGTTAAATGCTTTATACTGTTCAATTGACTTTTGTTGGTCCCATTCTCCTGAAGAATGTTATACTAATGACAACATGAGTAACTTTTATAACTGCTAAAAATTTCACAGTTGGTTTTTAATAGCCCAGGATTTTTTAACATTGGGATTTACATACTTTCCCCAAAACGTTTACAGTGTTAGTTTTTTGTTATTTTTCAATGTTCTGTTTAGACAAAAAAATCAAACTTTATGCTTTGCGTTCCTTTTCAGAGTTTGCCAAAGCAATGTGAGGGTGAACACAAACTGTCTTTGACTTTACGTCAATGTTCCTGTTCCAAATCGACCGGTCCGCCTCCTACAAGCTGTCCACATGTACAACAACAGCATAAGGTTGGTTTGGATATTACATTGTTCATTCACAGTTTGACGTCCGACAACATGTGATATGCCCAATCGGTGCTGACTGGTCAAGCCTTCATGTGTACCAAGGTGCATATTAGCAAAACACAATTGCATTTTGATGGTGATAATGGTCCTGTCAAACTAATGTACTCCCCTGAAATGCACATCATGGACGCCCAATTATAAACTATTGCCTGCTTCAGCCACTTTGTCTGCAGCTTGCCACCAGACTTTAGCTGCTGGGGCCCCATTTTTTTGCAGTGTTTTAGAAGTAAGTTAACTGTGCATATTTTGGGCAAAGTATGCTTAATTTTAGCAAGAAGACACCAGCCATTACTTGGGTGAATAATTTTTTTATGTTTTGGCAAAGCTTTTGTCAACATCAGGAATAGTTTGTCGAAACACAGAGAAAGTTTCACACACAAGTACTGGCTTGTACCTTCTTACTGAAACTTTTAAATTGTGTACCTAAGTGTACGTAATAATTTGTAGCAAACCGCACAAGTATGTTTTTCTAGCCATGTTACTGGGTGGCTAGTTTAAACCAAACATTACAAGAATAAGCACACTCATTTTAGATTGATTTTTACTTATAGCGCTTGTCAAGTTTACGTTAGGTAGCTGTTCCCATAATTTACTTTCTTTTCAGAATGACGACACAAAAGTTTCGGATCAAACCAACAACGAGGACAGTCGTCATGACCACGATTGTGGGCCCTACCTGCTCACTAATCTACATTCGGATTATTTGAGCCACATAAAGCCACCTAGTGTTCCATCAGACGACCTTGATGGCACTTCCGACAGCGATAGTGGACCTCCGAAGATTATAGAACATCCGAGTCTTGTTGTTCCTTCCGACCTGGATGAGGAGCTGGATTCCATCGGTTCACCTTCTCCTCAACCTTGGTAAGATGTTATAGTTGATTTAAAGGTACACAATTCACTGTTTTAAAGTAGCCACAAAACATTTTTTTCCTTTTTCTGTGACAAGTAACTTTGAACGTCTTTTCAAAGTTATTCCTAATGACAACAACAGTGTTTGTCCAAACTTTATTACACACAAGGCTTGTTTCTTCTCATTGAGACTTTTGTAGTTGACTGTGATATAATGGTGCAGCTTAAATTAGGACACTCTATCTATGTTTTTAGGTTTACAGCTGTTTTCCTTTATGCCGCACTCACTATTTCATTAAAAGTTTTGACAAACTAAAAGGAAACTGTTACAAACTAAAGCATACAAATTTACTCGGTTTACAAAAATTGCCTAAGTTCCCACATGTTCTGCTGCAAACCTATGTTACCATTTACACAACACAACAACATATTACCTTTTTTCAGCACGAATTTCACCCATAACCCTTTCCTCCACTTTGACGGAAGTTCCAACAATCTCTTCCTTAACCCTCCTCGTCCGTTCATCCTCCCCTTCTCGCACACGGCTTACTCCAGGAACTTCCAACAGTTTCGGAATAGCAACGGTCAGGAAGCGGACATGCTCTTTCCCGACACCATGTGGCCATTGCCTCAATACGCCAAAGGTGCTGATTCCTTAAGCGACACAGAGCCCCGTGACAAGTACTTTATGTCGCTGACACCACCAGCTATTAGCAGCGATACGAGTGGTGATAATGCCAAGATGCAACCCCAGACCGAGGTTAGTGTAATTTGATTGTTTTTGTTTGGCCTAGCAATAGCAACTAACGTTAATGCTTGCCAAAGCAGAATTGGATTATTAATATGTCTCTGATATACTATGTAACGATAAATTTGTCGTTATTATTTCGGATTATAAACAACTGTCTGTGTGTCCTTTTGTCCTTTTATCTCTGACCCGAAATTGTTTGAAAAACTATTTCTAACAGTTACTATGATCCCAAATACACTGTCCTGTGTTGTCAGGTGATTTTTTTAGTAGACACAACTGCTGTAACCTAGCAAAAGTCATTGTGACCACATGTTTTGCCTCACCAACCCAACCCAAACTTTACCAGCCTGAAGTTCTCAAACAAACAACATTCCATTTTATCACTTCGAGTTTTGCATTATGGTTGGCTTAAAATTTTTACTTTTACGTAAACAAACTGCTACCATAGATGGTTTCAGGAATGCTGCCATCGATCATGTGAGTGAAATAACAAATTTATTTGCAGGTAAACCACACAGCTCCGACGATAGCAACCACCACTGCAGGCTGTACGCAACATCGTAGCCCACCGGAGGGTTGCGCTCACGAAAATGTCACCACACCATCCAGCTCCTGTACCAACTTACACACAACAAGTGCATGNGTTGCGCTCACGAAAATGTCACCACACCATCCAGCTCCTGTACCAACTTACACACAACAAGTGCATGTCGAAACCCAGCGACAACTTGTTCGGCGATGAGCGATGGATTACATAAAGACTCCTGGTCCTCGTCGTCCTCCGCTTCCTTCGGTTCAGCTTCAACTCTCAACTTCTCTGACTACGGGTGGAGCAAAATGTCAAAGTAAGAGATTTTAAAGTATTTTTTTTTTTGCATGAAATATTGATATCCATGACATTTTTGTGTGTTGTGTGTGCCTCATGTTTGTGGTTATGTCATGATACAAGTTAAAAAACACTTTAGGTTAAAATTTAGTTTTACATTTTTGTGATGTTCTGTGTGTCTGTATATTTTTGCCTATTTGTCCATGTCATGTTCTAGTTCTGTCTATCCCATTTGTAAGCCATGAGTTTTGTATAGTGGTTAGTTTGATTGTTTTTCTGACTATTTCTGCATTTGGCTTAATTCTCATACATTGAATTAAATTGTGACTGTATGTGTTTATTTGTCTGCGCTGTAGATTTTGTGTGTTTGATAATAGCGTTGTTTTGGGTTTTTGTTGCTGTCTTAGTCTTTTTGTTTGTGTCACTCATCATGAGTAAACCTAATTTTCCTAATATTGTGTGACTTTGTGTTTTCTTATGATCAGCATCTGCATAGTTTTTGTGTTTTTAATTAGTTTAGAAGCACAGCATGTGAACTAACATATGTTGTATTTTTTAAGGTTCAAAAGCACCAAGTTACGAAGAAAATCTCATCGGAAGACAAGAAGTTCACAGAGAAACACTGACTCCCAACCACAACGAAAGGAAACAGATTCAAAAGTAAGTGACAAATCTTGCCCAGTAGGTTTTTATGTGGAGTTTCAAATTTTAAGTTCCCACACTGTCATTTGTTAACACTGTTTATAAAAAAATTACAGACAAAATCCACAGCAACCAGCAACAAACTGGAGCTGTCAAGTGAAAAGCTAAGAGATGATCAGAAACCACCACAGAAAAAGGTAGGTTTGTGTGTTCTTGACAAGTCATCACCAGAGGTGTATGGTATTTGACCAGTTGGCATAAGTCAAGTTTGTATTGTCTTTGATAAATTCCATTGTTTGTGCTGATATGTAAGTCGTACTTTCTGGTCAGGATGTGTATATTAATGAAACTGTTTGCGGTGTAAATTCTAGGACAGAACCCAATATAGAGAACACTAATAAGAGCCATGCACAGTAGATTTGAAAAATGTCTCCCAAAATATAAGTTGGGTGAGGTTAGGGGTGCACAACCTGCCGTCATATGGTCAATTGCTGCCACGGATACTAGTTTATGAGGCCACACGAATGTACACAAAAAATATGTGTTGACGGCCGGGAATTGGTAGAAACACTTTGGTTATTGTAACTGGACAATATGAACGAAAATACTTTAAAAGCTGGACATTTTATCACAGTTTTTTGCACAAGTAAATGGGATACCATCAGATAATACCCATTCCTTTATAATATAGAATTCATAAATAACTCGAACTTACTGGCAACCATTAGTAAAAGTCTGTGATGTAGCCGGAAATGGTGAAAAGGTTGTTTACCACTGGTTTAATAAAAGAATCTTAAATTTAACGAAGGAGTCATTTATGATGGTCTAAATTATTGTAACTAAACACCTAACCCAGGGGTAAAGTTTTAATGACATCTGCTGTTTCCTAAAAAGTTGTTTTGTAAGTTCTTGACCAAACTCAACCTTAATCAACATAGCACTACTTAGTTGAACTTGCACAATGACTTAAAACTTGGTTTCTTCAGGATAAAGATCGTGAAGTTGATGAGGATGCTGATGATGAGTATGACGGGGAAGAAGAGGAGCAGATGTGCAAATGTGAAAAGTGCTTGGCAACCTCCAACGCAGCTCACTCTTTCTCATCATTTGCGGTTAGTTCACATCTATTTATTTTTCTTCATATGCTTGTTTAATCCATAAAGTATACTTTGAGATTTACAAGTTTGCTTCTCATTTCTTTCATTTAAAAATAATGTTTCTATAGCTGTTTGAAGAATCCCTTTAAAACAGAAGTTAAAGTTAACATAAATAAAAATATTACAGTCTTCCCTTTTTGTGCAATTGCTAAAAGGCCTGACGACTTAGTTATTGGTTTAATATAAAATGGCTCTATTTTAAACGCCAACAACTGTCTGTACGTGCTACTTCGGTTTAAATCCCGCCAGCAAACCAACCTAAAAATAATACTTCAGCTCTTCACTCTTTTTACTCCTGTTACCAACTAGCTTTAAAATTACACTTTGTTTTTCAGGAACCGAAACCTTACAACATGCNATTTAAAAATAATGTTTCTATAGCTGTTTGAGGAATCCCTTTAAAACAGAAGTTAAAGTTAACATAAATAAAAATATTACAATCTTCCCTTTTTGTGCAATTGCTAAAAGGCCTGACGACTTAGTTATTGGTTTAATATAAAAATGGCTCTATTTTGAACGCCAACAGCAGTCTGTACGTGCTACTTCGGTTTAAATCCCGCCAGCAAACCAACCTAAAAATAATACTTCAGCTCTTCACTCTTTTTTACTCCTGTTACCAACTAGCTTAAAAATTACACTTTGTTTTTCAGGAACCGAAACCTTACAACATGCCGAGCCCAGACAGTAACAATGGAAATACATGCGAATGCAGTTCGTGTGTTCGATTGGCAGCAGTGAGCTTTTTCGCATCACAATCAGGACACCCTACTCCAAATATTAGTGCCTACACTGGAGGCCACCCGACTATATCCACAAATTACCACAAACCCGCTCAGGTAGAGTATCATGAACTTGTGATAGTTGTCATGTATCTTGCTATCATGATTAAATTCATGTGATCAATTGAATGGAAATCACTACAACATTCAAGAATTCCTTAAAGTGTCTTTACTTGTTGCAAAAGTGTTTTTTTATCTTATGATGCATAGTTTATAAGTCATGAAGAATCACGAAATGTGATGCTGTTTGATCGTCACATAATCAATCTAATCACGTAAAATGTAGATGAGAATACCTTCAAATTTTTCTATGTGAGTTTTTAATCATGTGATGAAAATCTTATTTTTTCATGTGATTGAACTTTTCATATGATCCCCAGAACCTTGCTATTCATCCCCACCTTTACGGATTACCCATGGAAAACCCCCCAACATCAGATACCCCAACCAATGAACACACCCATGCCCCTGAAACAGACTCTGAAAAAATGACCCCCAACCCCAGCGAACCCATGGGTGAGGAAAAAGAGCCCCAGCAGCCCCTTCTTAATGGTGCCTCTGACTGGGATGTTCTTGGTAAAGCGATGGCTGGTGACAAGGCGTCTATGAGTCAGGCATTAAACATGAGAGACAACATTCCATCAAGCTGGACATTGGCACATGTAGGTGGTTTTACACAATTTGAGTAGGCCTTATTTTTTGACGTTTGTTCATTTCATTTTTCATCTTTGACTGGGCAAGACTGCTCCACGCTCAAGTGTTCCATGATGTTTGTTTTATTACAGTGCTGTTTGAGCAATTTTTGTTTAGGAAAATAAGACACAGATTTGAAAATTATGTTTACCATTAAACAAGTTCCCTGCATAGAAGTTCTATGGCAGATATGATAAAAATTTGTGAATTTTTTTGAGAACAGGTTTTGGATTGGGTTGGTGTTTTAAACTTGTTACCAGCTTAAAATCGAAAATACACGACATTCACAATTACAAAAATTCTTCTTTACAGAGTTGGATGAACGGCGGTCACCCAAGCGGTATGTTTCCGACTCATCTTTTGAGTCCCGGAACCCTGGCAGCAATCCAGCAGTACCTGACCCGCAATTCACAATGGCCGGGTGGCCCTGGCCCCTACGAGACATGGAAACACCGAGGGATCCCGCTTAGTGAATTTCGTCCACGGGGTTACCACACTCCTGACGAAGATGATGGCGAACAAGATGAAGGGTTAGTGTCGCAATTTTATGTAGCTCCCACTTTAAAGCAGTGGTACACAACCTTTTTCATATTGGCTTTGCTAACAGGTTTTGTATAATGCTACTTAATGCTAAATGAAACAACAAAGAATGTTATTCGAATGCCAAAAGCATTAATGCACTGTTAAAAAATACATCCAACTAACATGCTAACCTACGGTTTGCTGTGGGAAATTATTATGAGTAAAAATGCCATAGGTTTAAACAAGATTTTTGTACCCTAGGTCAGCTCCACAAACTGGAGGCATTTCTATGACAACCACCAGTTCCACATCTGCATCTGCTGCAGCACCCTCAAGTGTGCAAAACTCTCAAACGTCAGGGTTCGAGAACACCAATCTGTCCTCCAACATCCCAAACTCACAGCATGCTCAGAGCATCAACGGAGAGCAACAAACCCCTGCATCTCCATCGATCTTCGCACCAACTTCTTCCCTCAACTACTTCTCCTCAGTCTATCCTCCTGTTCCCGATTTCACCAACATCACATCATCCGGTCTCATGCCTCAGATGACACAGCCGGGGATGAGTGATCCTTCCTCGATGAGGAACACTCCTCATAGCCAGCCAATCAGGTTCCATCCTGGCACCACTGTCAGTTTGAAGGACAACCAGTTCAACTTGGGAGGGCAGAATGCTAACACCGGAGGGAGCGGTATACTTTTCAACCCTCCTATCATGTCATGTAAGTCAAGTTAACAGATATTTTTTTGTTCAATTATGGCCATCTTCCGAAGTGACAGATATCCTAATTAGAATAAAGGCGATTTATAATGTTTGCACCAANATGATGGCGAACAAGATGAAGGGTTAGTGTCACGATTTTATGTAGCTCCCCCTTCAAAGCGGTGGTACACAACCTTTTTCATATTGGCTTTTGCTAACAGTTATTGTATAATGCTACTTAACGCCAAATGAAACAACAAAGAATAACAACTGTTATTCGAATGCCAAAGCATTAATGCACACTTTCAAAAAAATACATCCAACATACATGCTAACCTGCTGTTTGCTGTGGGAAATTATTATGAGTAAAAATGCCACAGATTTTATTGTGTGATAAATTAAACAAGCTGTTTGTACCCTAGGTCGACTCCACAAACTGGAGGCATTTCTATGACAACCACCAGTTCCACATCTGCATCTGCTGCAGCACCCTCAAGTGTCCAAAACTCTCAAATGTCTGGGTTCGAGAACACCAATCTGTCCTCCAACATCCCAAACTCACAGCATGCTCAGAGCATCAACGGAGAGCAACAAACTCCCGCATCTCCATCGATCTTCGCACCAACTTCTTCCCTCAACTACTTCTCCTCAGTCTATCCTCCTGTTCCCGATTTCACCAATATCACATCATCCGGTCTCATGCCTCAGATGACACAGCCGGGGATGAGCGACCCTTCCTCGATGAGGAACACTCCTCATAGCCAGCCAATCAGATTCCATCCTGGCACCACTGTCAGTTTGAAGGACAACCAGTTCAACTTGGGAGGGCAGAATGCTAACACTGGAGGGAGTGGCATACTTTTCAACCCTCCTATCATGTCATGTAAGTCAAGTTAACAGATATTTTTTTGTTCAATTATGACCATCTTCCGAAGTGACAGATATTCTAATTAGAATAAAAGCGATTTATAATGTTTGCACCAAACTCGTAAAGCTTCTGGCCCCTGCTTAACATAATCCCAAACACATTTAGTAAAATTCTTCAAATTTTGTGTTTCTTGTTAATCACTTGCATGACTCTAGTTATCATTTTCAATATATATTTTTCAGCTGGTCATCTTCCAACCTCCCAGCATAATCCATTCTTGCAGCATATGCCAGTGTCATCAGGTAAGCTACGTTTGTTTCCAGTGCAAATATTTTGGCCAAAGGTCTCAAACTCTTTGTAGTCGACGTTTGTTTAGAGCTTGATAACTCACTTAACACTAAAGTGTTATGATAAAGAGATGTGCTTTGTATTCAACTCTGAATTTTGTGCGAATAGATTTTTATTTTAAGATCTTCCCTGAATTTAAGTACAAAACTCTCTTACTCAGTATTCCAATCTCATTTTCCGAAACCAGGAACAAACATCAAGTTCATGTGTAACTCCTCTATCTGTATCCATTGCAAAAAATGGTTCAAAAAGTCTCCAACCTTTTCGGGCCGACCTTACTTTTAAGCTGCTTGACTGATTTGACTCTAAATTTTTATGATAAAGAGGTGTCGTCTGAACTTTTTGGTGTTGACAATGAATTCTATGTGAGCACATATCCACTTGCCCTGGACAGGGGCTTCACGAAAATTCTTTCAAGAGGGTACAAACACATTTGTGGCCCCTGATACTTGCAAAGTTTGTTGGAAATTTAATAAAATGAATCTAATTATTAATGATTTATTGTTGCATCAAACTTTAACGAATGTTCATTTAATGATCGTATAAAGGTTTTAGTTGAAATTTGCCAGTATTTAATGAATGTTAACAGTTTTTAAAATTTGTCCTACGGTCATGGGCCTCCTATGACTTTGGGTCCCGGAACAATGTACCTGATGTAGCCCTTCTAAAAGGCCCAGGCTCCAAAACAAAGTGGCAACTTTTAATCTGGGTCCCCTTCCACTACTGCGAGTTGTTCCCACTATTTGGTCAAGAAAGAGTTGTTCAAATTTCTTTTCACACATGATAGATCTGTAATTGAAGTTGTGCACTGACATTTTTTCCCCTTCACTCATCAGTTCACTCACAGGCAACCAAAACATGAACTTTTAAAACAGCAATATTTACCAAAGTAAGGATATGATACATGTGGAAAACATCATTTAGGGGTAGGAGTGTGTGTGTGGAATGAAAATATGGAGAACGCCACCTCTCTAGTGTTTCAGTGTTCATTTTATTTAACCAAACACACCACACCACAACTTGATCAACTCATGCACTTCGATACATAGGTGCAAACCCCAACACAGATTTCACCAACCAGCTCACGAGCAGCGCAGCAGGGATAGCGGGTCAGAGCCCCATACTCACCCCATACTCAGGGATGACACCGACGAGCAACCCCCCTCATAATCAGCCCCAGATTATGCGTCGCAAGAAGCTGGTCGCACAGAGCAAATTGTCAAAGCAAGTCCGACCGCAGCATGGACAGAATAACATCAGCCCCAGTGCCGGTTCACAAGTTATACAGACCAGTATGCAGGTAAGTGTTTTTGGTTTCTGAATTGTTACAGTTCTATACAAAGGTGCACATATGGTTTTTACTTCATTTCGATTCATTTTTCTGTCTAACGCCGGTTTGATCCTCCCTCTTGGTCAAGAATAAGGCATTAAAATTTCAATAATAAATGGGCATCTAAAGTTTTGCCCCGAAACATGACATTACCGCTATATTTACAATTCTAAATGGCAAAAAAGAATCCCAATGTGTTTGAGGTTGGAAAGTTGTATTCGAAAGATGCTCCCTTATAGACTGACAAGACAATATTCCAGAAACTCTTGCCAAAGCTTGTTCGTTCACATATTACGTTTCCACCTTACAAATAAACGTTTGGGTTGGTACTACTGGAAGTATTAACACATGGGCTTTGTTGGCACTTCAACACTGGAGTCACCGAATCTGTGCTAAGCGCATGTTCTCCGTTCAGTGCCCTATGTATTAGGAAGTACACTGGTACAGTGATCTCCCAGAGACCAGCAATCCTGTTGGCCGGGTAGTAAAATCTTCTGTCAAAAAGCATATTGTTGCACAAAACTTTTGCAACACTTGAGTGCTATGTTATTGGTGCAGAGCTAATACTGAACTATAGCCCCACTACAGTTCTTACAGCCAATGTTATAGACATAGAGTGCAATTGTGCTATTTCCTGGACATTTTAGAACTATATTTGTGTAATTATTACCACAATTAGAAACGCTGTGCATGGATATATCCATTCTGTTTGTGATAATGAGCCTGATATGTACTTTGTAGTACAATTCGAGCCAAAAATTTGCAACAACGATTTATAACCTTAGGTGAGCATGCAAAAGGGGCAAAACAACGGTAAATTCACCCGCTCCGCCAGTCAGAAGCTCCAAACCAGCTTTCAATCAACACAAGGGGGCGCCCAACAGCCGCCCGACATACCCAGGGCCTTCACGGACGCCGACGCCAAGGATTTCAACAAAGCCAAGATCACCACAACCTCCCCTCCGCCCTGCCAGGCATCGGTTGAAGTGAAGAAGGCCCCACAGTCCACAGTCACTGCGCCACCTACTTCACATACAGGGGAGAATCTCCCTACTGCGCTGATGGCCGAAACATGTCAACATGTACATGGTAAGCGCTTACACTATGAATTACGTGCGCATATTTGGTCTGCCCTGAAGTGTTGAAGAAATGATTAAATCCAAGCGGTCTGACACGTGATAAAATTACACAACGTATGACTGTTAGTTCGTAGCGTCATTATAGTTTTTGTTATCCCTAATATTATCGGTGAATGTAGCACACGAGATGCGCAAAATGAGACTTTCTCCTGCAATGTTTACCGAACGAAAAAAATTTGTGTCGCTCGCCTCGCACGTGTTTGGTGTAAACAAGTCTTCGGAAAATCCTCGTGTTGGCGCAAACAACATATGTTTTCAAAGCAAAAATATAACAAGGAGTCCAGAAAATTTCTGGGGTCGCAGCATAGACTTTTTATAATGCCTGTCACCCTAGAAATTTTCTGTGCGGTGGCCGTCACCCCTGCCGCCCAGGAATCGACGCCTATGGTATCACTGTAAGCCGGGTCTGCAAGGGGGCGTTATACCAAATTAGAGTCTTCTGCAGGCCTGGCGTACAGTTATTGATAGGAGGTTATGTTGGTGTTCAAGTTTTAGTGGTTGCGCAGAATGGAGTAAGCGAATATTCTAGAACAGAGTTTCTCAAATGGGCAACGGAGCTAGGTAAAATGTTAAAATGCCTGTTATCATCACCAAGAACTAGTTAATTGTGTTTAACAGCAAGTTTACCACTGGAATGCATGTCGAAATAAACCGCTATACTTTGTTTAAAACAACAACAAGCCTAAAATGAGGACAGCTCGCCCTAAACCAGTGGTTTCCTGCTGGGGGCCATTAGCTTTGCAGTTTTCATGCATAATATAAAAGCAATACAGCGAAATGAAAATACCCATCGTTTGCCTAACCAGCAAAAGATGACCAATCAAGCGCAGCTCTAGAAACCATGCTACAGGGTATCACCAGATCTGGCTTATATGAACGAACATGTTTATTCACTTCAAAACTATATTCAATTACAGGTCCATCACAAACGTGGCCTATAAAATAACCCACTAACTGGTGTGGCATTTTCTTTCCAAATTCTGATGATAACCAGCACTGTTTTACCTTCATTTGATATGCTTCAGGTGCTTCTGGAGGCTCAAAGACGACCAACAGTGCGACGAACACCAATGGTGGCAGCAACTCGTCGTCCAACGGGTCGAGCTGCAAGTACTGCAACTGTTGTTATTGCGAGTTCTTCGGCAACGGTGGTCCCCCTCAAGCCCCGACAAGCAAAAACTTTCACGAGATTCGAGACAGGTTGAGGCGAAAACTGAACACCAGCAAATCGAAAGGTGAGGCCTGAAAATGTGGATGTTTCCTTAACTAAAACTAAACGTCTTGGCACGCGAGGTGATTAAGTTATTTACGATTTCATATTCCAATACATTTTTAGCCATATTAAGCTCTTTGGTTTTTAACCTTAAGTGCAGTGCAACTGTAGCAACGAGCTGCAGAGAGCACGTGTATACTAGATTTCACAGATTTAACGCGGAAACATAAAGCAGTGCATCATCAAAATGGTGCACACAAAGCCGTTAAGACATAATTTGTAAACTAGCGGTGGTTAACGACTTACTCAAAAGGATGTTAACGATTTACTTTAGTTAATACTGCAGGTTTTTAAATTTCTCGTTTTGGTGGGTGCCTGTGGGTTAACCTATAGGTCAACTGGGGCCCAAAGTTACAGTGCACAACTTCTATCATGTGTGCAAATTGGAAGGAATTGGAACAAATTACCTTGACCAATCTGGAGGAATAAACCCCAGTGACCCATCGGATCACCCACAGGCCCCNGTTACAGTGCACAACTTCTATCATGTGTGCCAATTGGAAGGAATTGGAACAAATTCCCTTGACCAAACTGGAGGAATAAACCCCAGTGACCCATCGGCTCACCCACAGGCCCCCCAAACGCAAAAATTTTAATAACTACGTTGCATGATTGGCCAATTTATGGGTCCCTTTTCTGAATTGTTTTTCTAATTGCAACCGGATATAAAAAACAACAACAGCAAAGATACGCAATTGTCTTGCACTGAATTCACACGAAAAATTAATGTTTAGATCCCAAAGATCCTGAAGCCAAAGTTGAGACTGGAGAATGTTTCGTGCAAGAGTCTCCATCCCCTGCATCCCACGCTTCCCACTCTCCCGACTCCCATCGAGCCTTTTCAGAGTCGCAGCCGACAGTGGAGGAGCTTCTCTCCTTCATCGAGGGCAAGGGAGAAGACAGGAGCAAAAAAGCTGCGAAGCGTGCCAGGCAGAAACAAAAGAAGGAGCACGACAAACATAAAGTGGAGCACTCTGCTGACCGTGCTCCGGAAGCAAGTCCTCATCCCAGGAAAGATTCCAAAGATGACACCGTCGCCCCTCCTGCAGTGGAAGACGATCAACCTCCTGCTGATAAGGATCAAGGCCGAGGGGATAAAAACGCGAAGAAGAAAAAGAAGAAGCCAGGTGCTAAGGGAGACGAGGGAGTCCAGGAGGAAAAGAGGGAAGAAAATCCTCCTGATCTTGCTCCGAAACCAACTAGTAAGATGAAAGATGCGAAGAAGAAGACCCAACCTGATGAGTCTGCTTCCGTTCGCAGCGCAAGATCAAAAACGCCTCCAACTCAAGTGAAACCAGAAGAAAAATCACAAACCAAGGTTTCCCAATCAGTAAACAAAACCAAAAATGTCG
>QXVZ01005234.1:0-15427 GCA_008931825.1 Phallusia fumigata
GGGGGGGGGGGGGGTAACGCTGGTGGGACCAGCCGAGGGAGGCCCTAGAATCTAACCGCCCATGCTAGGGAACGAGGTTACAATCTTACAGTCTGCATGATTTTCTTCAGCAAAGCTGCAAGGATTTTGCAGCACAGAAAACAACATGCATTGCAAATAAAAAAGTTTCACTTGACGCTTGCAACACACAAACCGACGCAGTGGTAAAGACAAAAAAGCAACCAAAGATGCACAGTTAAGTGAGTAAAATACCTGGCGTTCTTCCTTTTTCAGATAAAGCTGATTCAAAACGCGTCGCATGATGATAACCATGATGACTCTATGAGGTTGAAAGAGGAACAGCGCCACCTGTCGGACGCCGCAAACAATAACATTTAAGGGTATTGAGAAAATCCCCTACGTCGCAAAACTGGTAAAGCACGTTACAAACACGTTTTACCATGCGCGCCTAAATGTTCGCCAAACAGTTTAGCAGTGAGGCACAATGCATTCATTAGGTCTCCACTGGAACACGTGTCTGATTGTTTTTGTGCATTTAAAAAGTTGTTATTTCTAGTTCTGTAGCTCAAAGTCAACAGTTATATAAGCCTGTATTACTTGCAATATGACTACCAAAAATCGTTTGCTTGTGAAAGGTGGAAAAGTTGTCAACGCCGATCGATCATTCGAAGCAGATGTTTACATTGAAGATGGAGTTATTGCTCAGGTATTTACTAAAACATTTTTAGTAATTTTCAATCAAGAACAAAATATTTCACTTAAGTTAGCATAAAATGGTACAAATTAGTGTTATTTGAAATAATAACATAATTAAACATTAAAATGAGGGCTTTTATATTCAGTGAAAGTTTGGGTTTGTAAATTGTTTTGTGTGAAATTGCTACAAAACACTTATTTTTTATCGAAAGGTTGGAAGGAACCTTACGATTGCTGGTGGTACAAGAACCATCGACGCAACTGGAAAAATTGTTATGCCAGGTGGAATTGACACCCATACCCATATGCAGCTGCCATATATGGGAACCTGTGTAAGTTTAACTTTCTAGTTTTTAAAAATTGTCATGCAACAATTTATTTTTTATTAAATTCATTTGCTAAAGTTGTTGATTGATTTAACGCCCATAAAACTTTATTGTTTTTATAGATGTACAAAATTTAATCATCCAAAGATATTTTACAGCATTTATGGGATTTCAGTCCTCGAATTTAAAACTTTAGGCATTCTTCAGTTTTTGACACATTTTAGTATTTTTTGTTTAGCTTTTGAATTCGTTGATTTGTAAGCTTGCCTTGTGCACTAAGTGTAGAATTATTGTTCACATTAAATAAAGTTCACTAAATGTTTTTTAATGAATGTCTGCAGGCAATAGATGATTTCTACACTGGTACGAAAGCTGCCCTTGCTGGTGGAACGACAATGATCATTGACTTTGCACTTGCTTTCAAGGGGGAGTCCCTAATCGATGGTTTTAATAAGTGGAAAGGCTGGGCCGATCCCAAAGTTTGCTGTGACTATGCTTTGCATGTTGCTGTGTCATGGTGGAGTCAAAAGGTAATGACTAAGAAAAATGTTGGTGACCGAGTACATATTTTATTAGCCATTTTATGATTGCACTTTGCTTTATGTGTAGACATATCAATTATTTTTTAAGTACACTTTTACTAAAATATATGATACCAAACAGTTTTTATGGATAGTGTAAAAAGTTTTTTTTTTGACTGTTAAAATAAACATTTGTATGCCTTATAAATTTACTGTTGTTTTGAATTTTCTCATGAACAAATAATAAAAAATAATTGTAAAGGTTTTGTTATTTAGTATTTTTATATTTTACAATTTATTTATTTATTAAAGCAGTATTAAATGCATTCAAGCTGATTCTTAGTAGTTCAGGTTGCTCATATTAAATAAATGCTCTTTAAAAAAAGTTTTATGACAAAGATTTAAAATCACAAAAAAATAATGTTTCCCAAATTTTAGGTCAGTGAAGAAATGGAGGAATTGGTCACAAAACATGGAGTTAACTCATTCAAGTTGTACATGGCATACAAGGATCTTCTCATGGTTGGAGATAAGGAAATGTATGAGACATGCAAAAGATCACAAGAAATTGGTGGAATTGTGTTATGTCATGCAGAAAATGGGGAAATTATTGACCAGGTAATTTTTTCTGGCCCGAGAAGCTATTAAGGCACAGTCTGTTTGATATATGCTGTGACATTTTTTGCTTTAGGAAGTTGGTGATATCCAACTTTTCACTTCCAGGAAAACAGTGTTTACTGAACAGTAACCCTGCTTCTCAACATACAACTTTGAACAACCAAAGAAAAACTTTTGTAAATAATGTAACATAAATAATAAAGAAAGTCTAAATGATTTATTTCCACTCTTTCTTTAATTTCAAAACTTTAGTAGTGGATTGCACCAATCTTAAATATCATTCAAGCATTTTAATACTATTATTGAAAAATACATGTAAATCCAGCTGTGTTGTGCAGCCAAAAATAATATTTGCCAAGTATTTTTCCAATACCTCTTGGTATATATTTTGGTATGCAGGAATCAAAGAAATTGGTTGAGCTTGGCATCACAGGACCAGAGGGACATGCAATGTGTCGCCCAGAGGAGGTAGAAGCCGCTGCAACTGCTCATATTTGCATGATAGCAAATAGGGTAAGTATCAGATTGTGAATAAAGGTTATGTGAAGAAATCTGTTTTTTTTAGTCCACAGCCTACACAGGCCAACATAACCAAAACAGTTTTACAACTACATGGCATACCAGTTTATCATAAAGGATTTCCTATGCAGGAAATTATAAATCGTTTAAACGTGAAAAATAATAAACATTTCCTATGCAGGAAATTATAAATCGTTAAAACGTGAAAAATAATAAACATTTCCTATGCAGGAAACTATAAATCGTTTAAACGTGAAAAATAATAAACAACATTTTTCTACGTAATGACTCCATTCAGAACTATGAGAAAGTCTAATCATGACACAATTGTTTTTTAAAAAGTGTGCATTTCCTCGTAGTTCCTCATTAATTTTTGCAGTTGAATTGTCCTCTCTATATTGTCCATGTTATGAGCAAGTCATCAGCAGATGTGATTGTAGAAGCTAGAAAAAGAGGTAACAATCATACAGATATAAAAGTCTGTTTTGATACCACTTGTAACTAAGTTAGATTGGTTAAAAAAAAAACAATTAACTGCAAAAAGCTTGTTTGGAAAATCCTTTTTACTCTCAGAAATATTGTCTTGTATTGATCACAAGTTTGTTAAAATTTAGTCAATGTGGCATTTTGGAAACCAAGTCTGTTTCAACGGCACTTTTAATCGAGTTAGATTGATTAAAAACACAATTAGCTTTACAATGCTTGATAAGCATATTTAGGCTAAATTGGACAAATATCGACTTGTTACAATAACAAATTTGTTGAATAATTTTAGGCAATGTGGTATTTGGGGAACAGATTGCAGCCTGTTTGGGAACTGATGGAACTAACTACTGGCATAAGTGTTGGCGGCATGCAGCTGGACATGTTATGAGCCCACCACTTCGACCTGACCCAACTACACCCGAATATCTCATGAAGTTACTTGCAGGGTATTTGTCTAAACAACATTCAACAAAACTTACCAAAACACTGAAAATTGTGGACCTACTTTTTTGAAGTTTTTTGACAAATATTCTTCTTAGCTAAATAATCTCACACTTTGTTTATTTGTTTTCTAGTGGTCAAATGGAATGCACAGGAACTGACAACTGCACATTCAGCACTAATCAGAAAGCATTGGGAAAAGACAACTTTACCCAAATTCCTAATGGAATAAATGGTGTGGAGGATCGAATGTCAGTGATTTGGGAGGTAAGAACAATGACATTATCATCTGAAACATGCAGTTTATAATGCAATTACATCGGCAATTTTTAAAATAGTTTTGTGTAAATATCGAGTAATTCCAAACAAGGTTTGTACTGTTAACTAATTCACTTTTTTTGTGAAAAATATTAATGTTGATGTAATGCAGTGTCCTTACCCTGTACTTAAAGGGGTCTTTTTCGTTTTTTTAATGATCCAACTTTTACAGTTAAATGCACAAAGTTCGTTAAGGATTTATCTCAACTAGTGAAGGCAGTCACAGTGGTTAGTGCTTTACCCAAACTTTAACTTCCACAGAAAGGTGTAGCGAAAGGCATTCTGGATGAAAACAGGTTTGTTGCGGTCACAAGTACAAATGCTGCCAAGATTTTCAACATGTATCCTCAGAAGGGTGTGATTGCTCCTGGTTCGGATGCAGATATTGTGGTGTGGGATCCAAATGCCACCAGGTGAATTGAAAGACAAAAATAACAACTAGGCTGGAATAGATGTCCAGTATACTTTCAATTGAAAAAAAAGCATGTCATCTCACCTAATCTGACAAAAAAACTGAAAACATGTGTAGATCAATGATGTAAAATAATTCCTCATAACCACAACAGAAATCGTGTAGAAACTTTTATGTATCGTTTTCCCTTAATCTGTAACTGGTTTTATGATTTTAGGACTATCTCAGCAAAGACCCACCACCAAGCAGTGGACTTCAATATATTTGAAGGGATGGTCTGTCATGGTGTAACCATCTGCACCATAAGTCGTGGAAAAGTGGTTTACGAGGATGGCAGGTTCACTGTTTCAGCTGGAGATGGAAAATATGTTCCAAGGTACTTTTAACCCTAAAAGACTTTTGTACTTTTTTATGCGGTTGGGTTGACGAATGTACTTTTAACCTTTCATGGGGGTTGACGAACGCACTTTCTGCAGTCGACTGTTTTATTCCATAACTAAGTTTTATAGTTTACAATTGTGCCAAATGTGACTTTCATTTCAACTGGCTGATGTCGCTACTGAGCCATATATTTAAAGCAGATTTAGGTGTGGTCACTGTTATTTTGTGCACAGAAAACCGTTCAGCAATTATGTGTACGATCGTGTGTTGAAACGAAAGGAATTGTTAAAGCCGGTACCAGTTAAACGGGAACCTTACACAGGTAATAAAATACATTTTTAATCAATGTGGCATTTGCAGGCCCCGTCCCAACGGTGACACATATTGTTTACCGTCTAACTTATAAGTTGCACAATGCGAAATTCGCTCAGGTTTTAAACATCATTTTTGTAAGTTTCTTTTGTTGTAGTTTTGAATACAAAATACGGTTTTGTTCGGGCTTCTGCTGTATATTTGTGTAACTACCCGCGGATGAATTCAATTTTGGTGTAATCTGGTTGGCTGCTGCCATGTTTAGTTGTCTTAACAACCGAAACCGGCCTATATTATAGTGACAAAGTTCGCGTTTCTTGTGTTTTTTATTGCTTGTACGGAACCTACACAACCAGCACAATGCGAGTTCAGTAATTCTTCAATAAACAGTTTTAAAACAAGTTAGGCAAACAAGACCCGGACTTGAAAAAGTACCTAATTAAAAACATAACTGCAATATAACTTGTATATAGTGTGAATACATTGTATCGCAAACGTTTTACCAATCGATGTCGGACCGACTTTATGTTGATCCCTCAAAGGATTTTTATGTTTAAAAACTGTATTTTGTTCTGATGGAGACGACAGCAATTGTTGAAACTTATGATTTGCAATGTATTCACTACACACAAGCATTACTTGCAGTTACGTTTCTAATTTTGCTTCAACTTAACTCGCAAAGGCATGCACACAACCTTCAGTATAACTGTTTTTTAACCAGGACCGGTCTTTAAACGTCAAGACCAACCCGCTCCCCCGCCAACTTCGGTGAACATGCATCACACAACTTCTATCAGCAGTGCTGGTAAGTTGTTACGTCGTCTGTATGACGCGCGGGCACTTAATGAACACGTGACGTGTTTCCAGGACAACACATCGAGAGTCAGCTGTCGCCGAGATCCCACAACACTTCCACCAAGGTTCTGGCGCCACCCGGCGGACGCTCGCAGATCCAGTTTTAAAGGGATTTTTGTCTGATGCTGTTTGAAGGCAAATTGTAATTAAATATGGTAATGTACGTTTTAAGCCAAATCCAGCAGCGTGTTTTCGTTCAGTCTTCTTTGATAAAGTAGTGAGGTAAGTCCAAAAATACCACTAGTTGTATAAATACAAAGGTATATTCCTTTATCAAGGCTGGAATCCTTACTATAACCGCCAACCGAAAACCGTCATGGTGGTTCCGCATTGCTATTCCTACAAATTTTACCTGCCCTAAAAAAGTTGTAGTATAGATGTGTGTGTGTCTGCCACGTAACCAAATAGTATCATGCCACGCTTTTTAATTTGCGTTTTTGCTGCTTCAATCGCATTCATTATATCATACAATCATTACTTGTGTTATCAATTCGCCAGTGCGCCTAAAAACACATATGCATGAACATCAAACTTTTTTGTAAATGTTGAGTTTCTAACCAACAAAATCAGGTAATTTGGCGCCTGTACCCTGAAATACTTTGATACGTTTTTTTTTTGAGAAATATGTTTCCTTTTTACGTTGACTGTGTGACAATTTAAAACTCGTAACTTTTAAAGACAAAGTCTTAAGGTTGTGCTTGTGTGCTGTGTTGCTTAATTCATATTTGCGGAGATATAGTTAAAAAGTTCCTTTTTCTAATTTTTTTACCTTTAGTCGTAGTCCCGGTGTCAATGGATATTTACTAAATTCCAAGAATCATTTATCAAAGCCTTTCAGAAAAAAACCTCGTTTTGCTTTCTTAAGTCACCTATGATATCACGGGAAGGTAGAATCACCTTACGTCACACCAGAGCAATTTGTGTTTCGCAAAATGTGGTACAAGTTGAAAAATCGTTTTTTTAATTTCCGCTTCTTTCATTGTATATTTGTGAATTTTTGGATGTTCCATCATTGTGGTAATTGTATTGGACGCGTGTGTGCCATGCAAACGATTTACTTTGCACATCGATACTATATGACAATCAGNAGTGACAAAGTTCGCGTTTCTTGTGTTTTTATCAAAGTAGTAAATTCAGCCGAGGTGTATTGCTTGTACGGAACCTACACCACCAGCGCAATGCGTGTTCAGTAAATCTTCAATAAACAGTTTTAAAACAAGTTAGGCAAACAAGACCCGGACTTGAAAAAGAACCTAATTCAAAACATAACTGCAATATAACTTGTATATAGTGTGAATACATTGTATCGCAAACGTTTTACCAATCGATGTCGGACCGACTTTATGTTGATCCCTCCAAGGATTTTTATGTTTAAAAACTGTATTTTGTTCTGATGGAGACAACAGCAATTGTTGAAACTTATGATTTGCAATGTATTCACTACACACAAGCATTACTTGCAGTTACGTTTCTATTTATGCTTCAACTTAACTCGCATAGGCATGCACACAACCTTCAGTATAACTGTTTTTTTACCCAGGACCGGTCATTAAACGTCAAGACCAACCCGCTCCCCCGCCAACTTCGGTGAACATGCATCACACAACTTCTATCAGCAGTGCTGGTAAGTTGTTACGTCGTTTGTATGACGCGCGGGCACTTAATGAACACGTGACGTGTTTCCAGGACAACACATCGAGAGTCAGCTGTCGCCGAGATCCCATAACACTTCCACCAAGGTTCTGGCGCCACCCGGCGGACGCTCGCAGATCCAGTTTTAAAGGGGATTTACTCGGATGCTGTTTGTTGGCAAATTGTAATTAAATATGTACGTTTTAGGCCAATCCAGCAGCGTGGTTTCGTTCAGTCTTCTTTGGTAAAGTAGTGAGGTAAGTCCAAAAATAGCACTAGTTGATACATACAAAGGTATATTCCTTTATCAAGGCTGGAATCCTTACTATAACCGCCAACCGAAAACCGTCATGGTGGTTCCGCATTGCTATTCCTACAAATTTTACCTGCCCTAAAAAAGTTGTAGTATAGATGTGTGTGTGTCTGCCATGTAACCAAATAATATCATGCCACGCTTTTTAATTTGTGTTTTGCTGCTTCAATCGCATTCATTATATAATACAATCATGACTCGTGTTATCAATTCGCCAGTTCGCCTAAAAACACATATGTATGGAAACTTTTTTGTAAATGTTGAGTTTCTAACCCACAAAATCAGGTAATTTGGCGCCTGGACCCTGAAATACTTTGATACGTTTTTTTTTTGAAAAATATGTTTCCTTTTTACGTTGACTGTGTGACAATTTAAAACTCGTAACTTTTAAAGACAAAGTCTTAAGGTTGTGCTTGTGTGCTGTGTTGCTTAATTCATATTTGCGGAGATATAGTTAAAAAGTTCCTTTTTCTAATTTTTTTACCTTTAGTCGTAGTCCCGGTGTCAATGGATATTTACTAAATTCCAAGAATCATTTATCAAAGCCTTTCAGAAAAAAACCTCGTTTTGCTTTCTTAAGTCACCTATGATATCACGGGAAGGTAGAATCACCTTACGTCACACCAGAGCAATTTGTGTTTCGCAAAATGTGGTACAAGTTGAAAAATCGTTTTTTTAATTTCCGCTTCTTTCATTGTATATTTGTGAATTTTTGGATGTTCCATCATTGTGGTAATTGTATTGGACGCGTGTGTGCCATGCAAACGATTTACTTTGCACATCGATACTATATGACAATCAGTCTGCTTGTTTCCCTCTTAACGTGCCTTTTATTCATTTGTAATTTTTTCTCAAAATCAATCAACACACGCAAAAAGCTCACTTGGAAACCTGCCTAGTCTATCTTTTTTATGATGACATTATAACGGTTGGCTGTACAAAGCAAGTTAGCAAAACTAGCTTTATAAAGTGGTGCATGTTGGCGACATGTAATCCGTCCGATCGTTGCAATTGTAGCTTTCTGTGTGTGCTGTGAACTAATTCAATGCTTCGCAATAACACTGCTCATATTATGGGATTTTTGTTGTAGTTTGTAGACAGTTGTAATCAAGTAAAACTTGTGTTCGACTTTCTACCATGCAAAGCAACCCATATTACGTTATCAATTTGACCTTTAAAATTTGGGTAAAATACACTATCGAATGTGTGCCTTTTACATTATACGCTTGTCTTAATTTGCTGCAAAAAGTCGCAGTGTTAGATGCTAGATCGCAAAGAGATCATGTATTTCCCTCCTCTGGAACCGTTTTAAGCCATCCGGAGGTCAAAAATATTGAGATTCGCAAGAACAGCCAACGTAAATGCAAGAAAAAAATTGTTTGTATAGCCAAAAGCCAAATAAGCTTGAAATAACGAAAAGAATACGCTGAAAGGCATGTTAAAGATATCGCACTTAATGTACTGCCACTCGGGGCCAAACAATCTTTTGCAAGCGTCAAATCTATGTCTTTAAAAAAAGCAGGTACCATTGGTCATACAGGTACGCTTGGTGAACAGCTGAATAGTCTGTTTTACAGTTTTTGATCGGGGGCTAAAAATCATTTTCCGTGCCATTGTGATCGGAGGAATAAAACAAAACTATCAATTGGATAGGTCGAAATTACACAGCACTGTGGCAACTAATACCTGTATAGTTTAAAAGCACCTTACCAGCGTGTTCCACAGTTTAACATAACTTTGCTACCGGTAATAGAGGGTACTCGAGCCCCAAGTCGCGCCATTGTCTGTCAAAACATCCTTTTCACTGTACACCAAGACTTCGGACCTCTTGACGCTGCAGCGAAGTCAAAATAAACCCGCCCGACGAGAGAGAAAAAAGGCTGTCACGCTTCACTGTTTCCATTGTTCCGTCACAAACGGTGAGCGTGAAACGTAACGAAATTCCTGACTTACCTACGAGTTACGACGACTTCGTTGCCCCTAGGCGTGGCGAGCGATTGTCATCTTTTTTCCAACTAACAGGTCAGCTTATTAAGTGGACAGTAGCTTGCTGGATTCGTGCCTAATCAGCGCAGCTTGTCAGCAAACAGGTCAGCCTAAGTGGTTTTGTGTAGATTTTGGATGGTGAATTTTGGGTGTATCCGGTTTCAGGCGATTGAAAGGCTTTAAAACGCTTTGGTTTCCGTTCTGAAACGGTCGTTAGAGTGAAACATTAGACAAACACACCTAACATGACCCTAACCACAGAAGTACAGTTTTAGAAGCTTTTTGTAGGTGAGTTTTAAGAGCAGTTTTTCATTCTGTACTTTTCTGGCGAAAATTTATGTGTATGTGTAAATTGTATATGCTCCAGATCCAACACCTGTAGACACTACAGCACTTTTAAGAGCCTGGGTTATGATGAAAACCATTTGGCGTCCTGTCTTGTTGAATTATGTATCGCCTTTGAACCAGCACCGCCACTCGTGATGTTTAGGTTTTGTGTGGTTCTTCGTCTTTTCCAGCAGTTTCTGCTCTTAGCAACGTGTATTAGCCTTATCTTTAGGTAGCAAAACATTTTTTATTGTTTTGTTGGTAGCCCTTTATATTTTACCAAAGAAAATCTATACATACGAGCGAGCAATTGGTTTTATTGGATTCGAATCAATTTAAAATGGTTTTGTTGTGTCGTCAACAATAAAAATCTGTTTATGACCTAGTGCTTTTGACGTTAAAAGCGAATTACTGTTATAAATGTTTAAATTATAGCAACGATTCTGGCATGCAACAATTGAAAACCATAAGCAACACAAACTCTTAAAGGTTTAGATTGCATTTAAATTGTTATCAGGTTTTCGTTTGTAAACCACAAGATTTAGGCAAACATTTTGCAGATATCAGTAAAAGGAAACGAAACTGTGTAGCATTGAGTAATGGACCATGGTTGTGACTGACAGTTCACTTGTTTAAACACAAACCGGTTGGTGACATTTTAAGTGGCCTCAACAATCATAGCTTGAAATCTAAAGCGTTTTTTTAAAGTTGTGATTCAAAATTCCAAAGTAGGTATTGATGTTCCAACTGTGCGAAGATAAGTGGTCTTTGTTCGATTTCCAACACCCGCTATTACGTCACAGACAGTGCTTTAACATGCTTTGTTTGATTTCATTGTGGGAAATTGTCGCCAAAACACCTGACTAATTTGGACGCGACTTCGTTGCTATTATGATGTCACTTTGAGGGTGGAAACTGGTTTTGTAATTGTACGTGTGCAGTATGGCGAAACGGTTTGCCCAAGTGCCGTTTTACACATAAGAAGACTGAGTCATTCCTTGTTAGGTCAATTAGTAAGGCTAGCTGAGCAATTAGAGTGAGAGTTGACGAAATTTTACAGTTTAGTGCAGGTTTAAACAGAAACAGAACAGTAAAAGTGACGTACAGTTAAGTTCCTTGAACTGCGGTTGTCGAAAAAGTGTCCCATTGACTAAAATGTTGCAGTTTTTTTAAGCTTCGGCTACTGACTTTGTTTGCGGTTCTATTCAAGTGGTCATTATGGCGACTTTTATTTCTATAATGCGCTAAGAGCTAATCGCAACCCCCCTGGTGTTTTATCCCCACACTAAAGGCACTTTTCCTCTGTGGATTACGTCACATTTGATCACGTGCTGACAAATTGACGTCATCCGTGGGCGTCAATGGTACGGATTATTGTCCGGAACCTAACAAACCTTTTCATGTTAAACCGCCAGTGCATGTTGATTCAAAACAGAGCTTGGTAACAATGCAATAGGTCTCTATACACACACAACTTTGTTTGTAAAAGCGAGTTGATGAGTAGTTTGTGAGAAAACGCCTGAAATTGTTTTGAAATACCGCCGTAATGATACCAAAGGGAGTTGTTTTCCTTTTTTGATGCAGCAATAGCTGTCAATCATAGCAGTTTGCAAATACCACATGATTGTACACAAAACAAAAAGGCAAATCTGTGTCAATGATGTCAGCCTACTAAGCGCTGCATGCCGCAGACTTTAGCGACTGGTTCGGTATAACACAGAATCTGTCAGCGTAAGTTCAAGGCCAATGATGTTAAACAGACCAAATGTTTTGTCTCATTTTGCTGCGGTTTAAATCTATTGAGAAAGTTGCGGATGTGGTAATGATTTGTTTAGAGTAAGGTTATTTTGTAAATATCATCTTTATTTAGCAGTTAAACATCAAAAAGTACCGAAACTTTTAAACAAGTCTGCTCGTAAGTGCAAAACACTTAATGTATCTGGGTTTTTATAGAGTTTATATTGAAGTAACATTGTTCAATGTACAATCGTCAATGAATTGGCAACAATAGTTGTATGAACATACCTCTTTGAGGTTGTATTTTAACCAGGTACCTTTAAGCCTACCATTGATGTCAAAATGTTGTAGCCGGTCGATTCTAAGTTTCAAGCAAAAAAACGGTATTAACAACCCTTGTGGTGGGTATTATTACCGTTAGCATGTTTATGTAGCAGTAATGCATTTCGTGAAAGCTAAACGTTGCGCTTCTCTTAGCATTGCGGTCCGTCACTTTGTCGGTCATTCGGTTTGCTTTGCCCCAGGCAAAAACTTGAACCACAATTGTACCGGTGTCTGGGCACCTTACATGTAGAAGGATACGCTTCATGGACTGGTATGTGGGCTTGTTGCTTTTAGCCAGGCTTCGTAAAACTGTTCACTGCCAGTAATTGAGGCCATATCATGGTGATGTGCGCCAATTTGCTGGCACAGGTTTGCGTTGTAAAAAGATGTATTACAATATCAGCTGAAGAGGCTTGTTGGGCATCTGTTGCACACCTCAAGAATAGGCTTGTATTGAAGTTTAAAGTAGATTTAAAAAAACTTGATGAGGCATCTTTCCCAAATTTTGCTGACCCAATGCAGCTTGTCAGGAAACATGATACAATTGTGCCAATATATCAAGTTTTTAAGAGTAAATGGTTAAATACCTTAGGCACCTTGTCAAAACGCTCATTGAAATCTTGGCAAAACCTTTTGTTCACTACCTTTTACGTCACAAAGTTTGTTGTACTTTTGATACGTCACAAGCAAATTCGAATCTTTTCTCTGTCTTATCGCGAGGCACTCTTGAGCTAGCCTATAAAACCGGGTAATGTCTGTTTGCACAGGTCCAGGGTACCTTATTAATGTGTAACTAGCCGTGTATACCTGTACCTATATAACCAGCAGCGTTGGTGTGTATTATTAGCTGACAGTATAGTCGCCCGAGTTAAAAAAAATCGATTTTGTTTGGTCTATACAGGTAATAACGTGACGTGACAGTTTCAAGCTATTTGTAGGATATGGAGCTTGAGTTTAAGTAATAGATTTACTATAAATCTTACTTCGTTTCTGGGTATCTTGGGTGCAGTCTGTGAACACAGGTAAAAAGTTAGATTGCTGCTTAATCTGGCGGTACATATCAGTCGTTATCAAATGTAATGAGTTTATCTATATTGTGTTATCTGATACACAAATCAGTTTTATACAGAGACGGAGACAGCTAACACCTAGGTGCAGGCTAAAAAGGGAAATACAAACAAAACAAATACAAAGTTAGACATTATTTTGATTGTTCAGTTTCAAGGTTGGTAATGGCAGACAGTAAAACCCTTCATTGGTTCGTACAGTTGTACCGTCAATTTGAATTTCAATGATTACGACATAACTAAAGTTGAAATAAGGAACTTTCTTTGTCCTGAAGCAGAACGTTAAACACCTAACGCGAAACCGTTACGTCATTTCTCAGCAAATAAAGAGTCCGAAAAATCGCATTTTTTGACACAGCGGGTTTAGAGGAACAGCTCATACACCTACTGCTGTGCCAGTTATTCACTTCGAACGTCACGTTTGTTCGACCTTTGTTGTATAATGTGGCATATAGTGACGGCATAATGAAGGCTTATTTAGGAGCAGTGTCGGCCTTTATGAAGTAATATTTCAGGTTGTTTGGGCAGGTTCGTCGCGAGTTATTGAATTTCCCGATCGACTGTGAGAGACAACCATTGGTATTGTGGCGCAATAATGAAAATGGGAATGTTTCTTTTGTCCCGTATTGTGACGTAGCCGTGGTAATGTTATGGCACAAAAGCCGTGGATTAGCAGTGTACGCGTTTTTGAAACAAGTTTGTGTTGTTGGTTCTTAGGATTATTTTGAATAAAGTTGACTAAATTAGGAGCAAACATAGCCTATAAAAAATGTTGCCTAAATTTTGTTCAACCTTTTTTTGATGTGACTGTTTTTTATTAAAAAATGTCTGGTTCAGTATGTTTTGTTAAGGGCAGATTTCACATTTACCAACCAAAAAGTCTTCAATTAACTAACTTGTTTTTTCCAGCTTATCATACAAAACAGACAAAAGAACTAGCTTTGTACGCACTGTTGCTTTTTTCCTTCACCGGTGCTTGTAACAATGACTAGTACGATAGCAGAAACAACTGCAGGGACTACCTCCACTGCCGCTCCAGGACCACCGCTTGAAATCATTTTACCGGTGGTTATTGGCGGGGTTATTTTAATAGTGGCTATCATCATTATCGTCTGCTGTGTGTGCAAGATAAAGAAGAAGCGAGCCTTTGAGGGCAAGTACAGTCCATCTGGTAATGAAGAAAAGGGTGGAGTGAGAATGAACGACATGATGAACGTAATACAACCGCCGCCACCCGAAAGGCTCATCTGATCCAAAGTACCCCGAATCATCCGGAGTTATCCGAACTGTTCCGAAAACATGCAAATGGCGGTTTGCTCTCCGCGGCATTTGAGGTTCTTAAGAACGACTAGACAGTTGCAGTTGACTGTTTGTGATTCAGGTTTGACACGCGCTTGAAATTAATACACAATTACATTTAACATCATAGGCTAAAATTTGTGTCAAATCGCCACAATACTTTTTTTCAAACCTTGTGATTGTAAAATTCCATGTCTTTTCGTAGGTGGAAATTTGCGATCGTCATATTAATACCAACAAAGTTTTTTTTTCATTGTGCGTTTTCATGCCTTTTCGCCAAATATTTTTTCTATGCAACGTGCTTTTCGTTTTACTTTGTTTTGTATTATTTCGTTTATAGTTTTCATTTATATGCACGCACTAAACCTACTTGACAAATGCACAGACATAGCTTGAATCAATATTACGTAACATACTGGAAAGAACCCAGTTAGTTAGTTGGTGACAGAGTAACAAATTTGGGCTTATGATCTGACAAAACATTTGCTAAGAGCTTCAATTCAATTTCTCAACCCCCTTTGTTTAAATTTGTGTCCTAATATTATCGTTTTTCACCTAATCAGAGGTACTTTGAGCTATATTTTATGATGTAACGTGATATCGCCACATGAAAGAGGAGTATTATGTGTTTTTATTGCATTGCATTATTAGAAATCGCGAATACATAAAATGTTTACCCGACTGATGCTAAAAATGCTATAAACTATGGGGTTTGATACTTCAAAATAAACAAAGGGGGAATGTGTCAAAAAAGGTTTGTTACCACTGGCATTTGCAATCCAGCCGTTTTTTAAAGGCATAATGATATTTTGCGCCCTCCGAACCAATGAAAAACATGTAATCTCTTGCACTTTATT
>QXVZ01005236.1:0-12124 GCA_008931825.1 Phallusia fumigata
TTGACCGACATTGAAGGGTCATAAGGTCATGTCAGAAGTTCGTTTATGGGGTCACAGAATTTGGTTTGAAAAATTTTAGCAAACAATTTTCATAGACACGGGATTGAAAAACAACTTAATAAAAGATGACTGGCAGAGATTTTGCAAACGTTTTAACAATCGCTGTTGTCAACATCAGCGCAGATATTCGCAATTTGCAATGTATTTACTACACACAAGTTCTCTGGCAATTCTGTTTTTTTTGGCATGCTGAAATTCAATCGAGCAGGCTGCAAAAAACTTTTTTGTACAACGCACTTATCATTCGCTTTGAATGCAAATAGCGTTTTAAATGAGGGAACAGGAGTTAAAATCGTAGAAATAAGGAAATAATGGTTGTTCTCAACAAATAGAGGTAGTGCGTCATCTCCAACTTTTTTTTCATTAATGTAGTGCGTCATCTCCAACTTGTTTTTCATTAGAGGTAGTGCGTCATCTCCAACTTGTTTTTCATTAATTTTAATCAAACCGCTGCCACATGTCTGGTAGTGACGAAACCTTATCAGTGCTTCGCTTTTCATCAATGAAACTCGAACATTGGAATGATTGAGACCGTTCCTAGGCAATTGTTGAACTCTTATCTTAATGGAAACTGCATTATCACTCGCAGATAAATTGTGTTTTGTGATGAAACGAGCTTTTCACTCAATGACAATCACGCACCGAATTCAAATTCCATTTTACACGATAACACGATGCAAATAAGTTAAATTTCATATCACCCAAAACCCTCATGTTTAAATATAGTGTTTTTTTAGGAAAACAAAACACGGATTTGAAAAGTAGATTATTTAAAAACATAACTGCAAGAGAACTTGTACTAGTGAATACATCATAATGAAAACGTTTTAATACTCGCTATTGTTATTATCATTGCAACAAATGTAAGGTTTGTATTGCAATGTATTTATTACATACAAGCTCCCAACTAGTTATAGTTTTATTTAAGTTGTTTATATCACGTAGAAGTCTGTTCAAGATAAATGCCTACAACGCTTGGACAGCCATGATTAAAAAGCTATCCAAAAATTAGTGGGTGTCGGACCCTTTGGAAAGCAGGGTTGGCAAACAGTATGACGTAATAATCGATAGTCGGACGTTTTGACAGAAAGATTGAGAGCAGCCCTGCACCACAATGAGTAATTTTGGCCGCAAATGCTCAAAACACCGATTGAAACCAAATACCGAATTTAATATACACTTTTATATTGATTTTGTTGCTGAAAATATACTTTTATCCGTTTTTTTTAAATGGCGATAAAATGATTTTGCAAATTAACATTACATTGCTCTCCTTAGGCTTTTTTGTTTGTAAAAAAGCAAAGTAACGTATTTTTTGTCGTACTTTTTCACAATACCATTGGCCCTAGTGCCCAACTTTGGAACTAAAATAAACAAACGAGATATTATTTGGCGATCCTGTTAGTAAATAATAGGTATACTATAAAAAACAGCACAAATTTGGTCTCTTACCAACAGTGTCGTTTTCACTCATCTTCCAAAACCAGACGTTCGTGAAAAACGGTGGCGTGTTCTGTGACGTCACAATGGGTAAAAACGCGATTGCCGCGAAACAGACGAGAAAACGAAACGTCATAATTCCTCGGGATTTCTTAAATCAATGCGACATTGGTGTCGGCGACACGAAATATCCCAAACACATCTGTCGTGAAAAGTGGGGGGACGTTCTGCGTCGCTTTGATGACGCAATAATAGCGATTACGACGTGATTGTCGAGTAACAAATAGCAGTCGATTTCGATTTTTTGCTGTAAGAAGGGTGTGTTGAATTCATGCGCTACAATGGGACAGATGCGAATCTGGCGAATGTAAAATATAAAAATTTAATTTTTTTACGTTATTGTAATATATCTGCTGTCGGTGATTTAAAAATGTAACTACGTAACATAAATCTTCTATATAATCTTTCGCGTTTTTTTTATTTTTTGATAATCTTTTTCTTAAAAATATTGTGATGATGCAAAACTAAATTACAGAACTTAAAGTCCAATAAATAAGCAGCAAGCGATTACAAAGAAAAATTAAACTAAATTCTTTTTTCTGCACCCTGCCTTTTCACAAACTACACAAAATTCTATCTCATGTTGCGCCACACAACAGCAGCATCTCATATTCGTATTTATAAGATCGACTGAAGCGAAACAGATATTTTTTTGCCCCTTTTTTCTCTCATGCCCCTTTAAGACTTGCAGTGGAATGGGAATATGTTCTGTTTGTTTATGTTAATCGCTTTAACTTTCGAAGTTGTGCTATTAACACGTAGAAAAGGCGCAGCGCATTGTACAAAGAGGCTTTCAAAACATTGACACCAAAACATTTACAACTCTATTGATTTTCTGAGTTTAATACTTATTTGGCAAAAAGCTATGTTTCAGGTTTCCTAAATTTGCACATTTTTCCCTTTTTGACTGATATTTTAACCAAACTTGACTATTTTTGGCCTTACATTGGTATAAACAAGTAATGGGAGATCAAGTGAGTTCTTACTTAACTTTTATAAACTGATATGTGCTCGGAAATCTGCAATACTATGCTGAAATATTTTCTAATGGACGATTTCGTTTCAAAACTTGCACAAACAACTTTTGCACAAAAGTAACTTTAACTTTTGCTACGCAAGTCATTTACCCTTAGCTCTTAATAAAAGACATATATATTTCGCCAGAAAATATGGGCATCGTCGGTATCTTATTCAAATAGAATATTTTGCACAAAAGGTACAACTAACACATGTGTTCAGGTTTTATGCTAAAACTTCCTGCGCCTCAAGTTTTGTTCTCGCGGTCAAATGTCGGTTATCGTTTTCTTGTTTCAAACTACAACTGTAAGCTATACCTTTGACCTCATAAAATGTCCGGTCACAAAGTAACTTTCTTATGTTTTACAAATCCGGTCGCGATTAAATAATAATCCATAAATAAGGCTGCTGACAAATCATGGACTTTTGTAACAAAACAAAAAATCTTCGAAGCATTTGGAATAACTCCTTAAACTCTTGACTCGGTACTGACTTTTTTGCTTGTTTCAAATGAACGCCAAGAACTCCCTTCGCCCTTTTTCCTTTTTCTCTTTTTTTCCCACCCCTCTTCTTTCATTGGACATAACCATCACTTGAGATTTCACAATTTTTGGAGCTGCAAACAGTACCTTTGAAACTACAACATTCTTAAACTCAATTTTAAAACTTTGTCGCAAAAATTTTAACAAACCCACGCGTATCATTCTAACGTTAACAGTGACACCACAAGTGTTTCGACCACCAGCCGCTAATAAAACCTTCGCAAATAACAAGAGAACGTCGCGATGGACGCCTTTTTTACATCTCCTATTCACTCACTCCACCAAACAGAAAAAAAACAGTCCAACAGCGAGAGTCAGTCACTTTTACCGGTTTAATCGTCTCTCGCTGTTCCAGCCGATATCAATAATTCATTTCAGTGGGCCTTCTTGCTGCCCGTCACCCCTCAAACAGTTCTAGCATAACGGTCGTGTTTATCAAAAGCTCGAGACGCCTCGATGCGAGGCTGGCGGTTCCAAATATGAGCTCGGCGTCAAATTTAAGGTCGCCAACTTGTTTTTTTAAGTCGCAATAACTCGGCGTCACGAATTATTTTACGACGGGGTTAATCGTCACTTCGTTTCACTTTGGCTAATGTTCACATCGTTTCACTTTTGCTAATGTTGGATACATTATGTTACACGGTATAGTTATGTTATATTTTATTAAACTTTGCTGAAAGATCGACATGCAAGTATTAGAGCAAAACAATTGGCTGCAGCTTTAACTAATTTGATTAACCTGTTGATTTAAAGTATTGCGGTAACTATAACTTGTTTTTATAACTTGGACTTTATTGTTTTATTCATTTTTTTGTCAGAAAAATGTCCGAATACATTTTTGTTTGTTTTATTTGGCATGCTTTTTTCGGGCATTTTTTCCTTATTTTTCTACCTACTTTTAATCTCTTCTTGTATTTTAACTAGGCACATTCAACCTTATAGCTTCTTATCCAGAAAAAAAAACACTTTTCATCACCTCTTTCCGTACGTTTTTCTTCCCTTCAAGTTTAAAACAGTACCTTGTATTTTATTTGGGCGTAGCCAGCCAACTAGCTTTGTCAGCGGATGTAAAGCTCGTACCAACTGGCTTGTATCTTCTTATTTTAAACCGTGAATTATCCACCTAAGCCACAATAACTTTGGAAACTGGATAATTCGTGTGCTTACTGCCACAGTCAATAACATTCACGGCATGTTGGAGTCTTTCTGTTAAATATTTGATGATTTCAATGCACGTGGTTACGTTCTTACACAAGCATCGCAATGCGACAGTACCCAATCGTCCAATCCATGCAAGGCTCTATAGCGCTCATAGTGGTGGCACTGTAAAAGCAAAGCTACCACTGGAGTACGCTAAAGAACGCTATTGTTGTTGTTTATAATGTAGCTTGAGTTGAGTTTAGTTTATTTCGCTTGGTGAAAGAAAACATAGCGACACATTTGCACTAAAACAATCAGCAAGCCGGAAATAGCTGCGCAACGTAAACAAGCTTTATTCGCACATCTCGGCTAATTTGGCCAACATATTGTTTGGCTACAAGTGGTCAAACAAATAAAATGTACTTTTGTTGTTTTATTTTTAATCTGACCAATTGTTAAACTGCAAAATACTTGACAAGCACAATTTAATTCAACATTGTTCAAAAAACGCCGGGTCAAGTTAAAAGCGATTTAGTAAACACGGTTTAATTGCAAACACCTAAAAATGTTCGGGGACGACACCAATTCTGTGTTATGCACCTCAACGATTCTTTACAGATATCAGACAACTTTTAAAAATATTACCACCGTTGGTTATGCTAAAAATGCTGACTCAAAACGGGTGGTGCAATAAAATGTTGGTGAAGTCAAAGCCTTGAAGGGACTAAGACAAAATATATTTTGTACCCCACGTGCTAGGCCAAAATACTAGAAATGATTAATGTTTTTATTTATCATCAATAAACCTGTAAAAAATAGAAGTGATCTACCTGTATTTTGTTGCGACTGTTAAAGAACGGTCTCATATGCCTCTGTCGGAATTTTTTTAGTTCCACAAACCTTCCACCAAATCTTATAGTTCCCAAATGCGTCAGCGCGTTCAACCTTGATTCACCAATTCTGCCCTTCACATTTTGGCGCCTCGTAACGTTTTAATGTTGCGCAGCTATTTCCGGCTTGGTGATTGTTTTGGAGAAATTGTCCCGCTATATTTTCTATCACCTAGCGAATTAAACCAACTACAGTAACAAAAATGAAACAAAAATCAAATCACAAGAACCCAAAACGATAAAAAACTTCTGGCACTTGGGGTGTGCACGCATGGCTGCACAGAAAAGAAAAAAAGACGCCGACCTGCAAGAGAGAAGGAGCGGCAAAAAAAGAGGAGTGGGAGGGAGCAGGAGCAGTTTCCACTGTTCACAGCAAAACCTTCAGGCACATTTTCACACTCGACTAAAAGAATGGCAGGACAGGTTGCCGACAACACCGTGTTGCCTGCGGAGGCAGAACTCTTTAATTATAGATGGGTGATTCTCACTGCCTCGTTTTTGGTGCGTGTGCTGATTTTTGGAAGCCTTTTCTCAGTTGGAGTTCTGTACGTGGAGTGGTTAAGTGAATTTGAAGCCAGTCGTGGTGAAGCAGCATGGATAGGCTCCATTGCTACTGGGTCCACTTTACTCATGGGTAAGTCATGCCTTGTCACTTCCAGTAGTCTATAAGTGATATATGTTGCTGTTTAGCATTGTGTAAGCCATTTAGGCAAGGTCCTTTGCATGACGTTACGCTGTGCTGTTAGTGGTGTGTTGATAGTAGACCATAAATGAAAACATACAAGACAAATGTCTTTCAAAATTGTGTGCAGAATGTCTACAGTACACAAGATAAATCTGTTCTTCTTTTCATAACAAATCTTGTCAATTTCATCATAAAGATCTATTTTTGTTACGAATTGCAACTTATATTCGCACAGATTCGTATTGTTGCTGACTGTATTTCAAGTTATGTTGCACAGACAGTTGTTTCCACACAGGAAACACTGTGCCGTTGGCATTGGTCGGCGCAAACTAGCTGGTTTTATTGTTTTTGCCACAAGTCTCAGATTTCACACTGAAAACAAACTCAAATGGCTGCACAACTGTAAGTAGGAAGCCTAACAACAGATGCATTAAATATTTGAAGACTCAAGGCCGTGAGGTTTTAGGTGTTTGATACTCAAACTCTGTTTCAACCACAACTATGTGTGCGGTTGTTTGCCCAAGCCATCATGATTGGTTGTTCAAAATCCTCCACAAAGACCACTGGCATTTGTACACAACAGGTTGGGCCATGAACGGTTGCCAATCACACTTGGGACTTGATCACTTGGGACTTGGTTTTGGTTCACGGTTGAATCCACATCAACGCAAGCTTTTGGTTTTTTCGCTATTTGCTTTGCTGACTCATCGGCGGTCGCATTACGGTAGTGGCTTTTGTGTACCTGAATAGTTTTCTGACTATTCATCGGCCCTACGATGTTTACTGAGTTTTTTAAGGCCACTGGTGTTTGGGGCCAAGAGGGTACAAATAACACTGAAAGCTTCTCGCAATGCTTTAAAACCTGTTGTATCACCACGCATGTGGTCCTGTACGGATGACGTAAACATTTGTTCATGATGACGTCATAATGTCGGGTGATGTCAAAAATATAGTTCGAAAAACAACTTTTGATACGTTTTGTTTTGTAAAGCTTGTACAAATTGTGCCTGCTTTAAAAAATACACCATACAAATGTAATGCGTCAAGTTATGATGACGTAAAAGACAGATGGCGTCACATTTTCTACAGTCTATTAATACTTTAATTCTTTCCCGATTGTGGAAGATGTGGGTTTTTGTGCGTATGTATGTTGCAAGGCCAAAGCGTCAGCACTTGAAATCCCCCTAAAGTCTGGCTATCGTCAGGAATGGACTGGACAGCTAATCTCTTAAAGCACTTGAAATCGGGGGAGGGGGAGGGGGGCTCTTTGTCAAATCGGATGAAATGCAGTTTCGGCTTTCTTAATACCACGCTGCTTATTACTGAAAGCCTGCGTCCGCTGAAAATGTTTTGATTGGGGATATTTCGGTGTACGCGCAAATCTAGTGGAAAGTCCTCTGCTACAAAAAAACCTTTCCCTTTTTTGTTCACGCGACCTTTAGCGCATTTTCTATTAATTTCATCGACTTACAAGATGCGCCTTTGTCTTGTGTAGATGTGCCTACAAATTTTATTTTTTCCTTTTAAAGTCTGCTGAAACTGTGTGCTCGCCTGTTTTGCCAGGACAAATATTGTTTTCAGCAATATTTACCTAGGGTTATTGGTCAATGTTGTAATCAGTAACAGCAGGTCACTATATGTTGACCGACCCTAAGTGTCGCGGTGTGTGGGTGCCTGGCTTATCTTCGACAGACAACATTTTTACACTGCCGCTGCTGTAGAAGTTGCAACACTGGCTGCAAACAATACTGACAGGACTGTCCACAGCTTTTTCATCGCTTATGTCATTTCCTTTACGGGCATCGCCTGTAGCACTTCCTGTCATTAATTATTCAGCGTCCTGAAAACAGACGATATGTTTTCATTTCGGTTTAATGTTTGGAAACGTCTGTAATGTATGTCTAAATGTCTGAAAATTGGAGGAAGTTCCAGCAGTACATCACCATCTTTCAAACTAAAACGCTTAAATGTGCTAAAACCTGCCGTGACCGCAAAAGGTTGTTGAAAATTTTGGCCTTTTTTGGCCTTGTATGCAAACTAAATGATTATCTCGTTACCTTGTCAACTTAAAAGATTTTCTACAGAAACTTCATGTATAAATCAGATCCATCGATAAAATTCCTCATTCAAATACAGGTGTGGGTTCCGCAATACTGACTCAATCGTTACTTTTAAGTTCTCGCTTCGCTTGTGGTTATTTTGCGCGGAAAGTTTCGTATTAACTGGAACTGGGAGATAACGGACAATCCGACCTTTGCTCTGAACCGAACATCTTGATCACGTGTTTATAGTGCGATTCATAGTCGGTTAAACATACCCAACTGGCATGTTTTACGCATGTAATAGTCGTGTTGTAAAAAAGTCATGACCCAGTATAACCAAAGTCATTGCCACATATTTGGCTGTGCACACTTTAGGTGGGATTTCTAACTAGATTCGTGCGCTATTTGGTGGAATATGTTTGATATTATTTCAATGACGTTAAAATTTTGCCTCAAACATGCTATAAACACTATAACCTCATGCACAAATTTTTGTGCAAATGGTTTAAACGTATTTTGACACAACATTTTACATAATTTTCGTCGATTTAAAAACTACAGGTGCAAAGCGATGATTGCAAACAGGACTATTGCAAATGATATATTTGTAACAACTCCACACACTTATTGTACACGTTTTTCAGATACAATACAAACTCCGTTCACTATGAATAATTCAAAACCTGTTTGTGTGAATCATTTGCCAACCTGTGTTGACGGCTTGTTTTCACCAATATCAAAACGCCAATGAATCAAAACATCAAAAACTGTAACTGTGTAACACAATGCACCTGTTTCTCAATTGCTTTTTTGTTATAAAACTATCTGTTTTTACTGAAATAGTTAAATGTCAACAAGAACTTGATTGCATCAAGTTTGCGTTGCAGGACCTTTTGTAGATATCCTTAGAATTAAGGTCGGTCTTATAGCTCAGTGGTTTTCAACCTGGGGCCCCGTCACCCATAGGGGTCGCGGGAACCCATATGGGTTAAATTAAAACAAAATAAAAGTGACTGAAAGCTAGTTTGAAATAAGAAAAATAAAAATATTTGCTATAGCTAGTGCCTATCGCGTCATCGAGACCGTTTTGACTGTTCGGTGACAAGTTAATTTTGTACCTGAAATATGTTCAGCGCGTGGGAAGTGGGGTTGGAAATATCAAGTAAAAGCCGGTGTATAAGTGGTTGGTAACCCTCTTCACCCTATTATCCACTTCAGTTCAGATCAAATTTCCATTTCCTACAATTTATCAAACTCATAATTATCTATTTTCCTGCTACCCAGCCATTACCAACCTGTGGGCAATCACGTCAAGGTTTTATTATGCACTGATAATGACAACAACGATTGGTAAAATTTTGCAATACAATGTATTCCCTGATGTACAAGCTGGTGTAATGCTTTTTGTTTATTCTTACCGTATCTTGGGTTCCTACAATGAATTCATTTGTCATCAAATAACGACTAATGTTGTCAAAGCCGACAAATAAACAGCAAGTTTTGTAACAAAACTATTTTTTGTAGGTCCAGTGTCCAGCGCCTTGCTCGAGCGATTCACTTGTCGTCAGACGGTCACGTGCAGCGGCATCGTCATGGCAACAGGTCTCGTGATCAGCTCCTTCGCAACCGGGGTCCCGTTTCTATGTGTCAGTTTCGGAATTGTAACAGGTGAAATTCGCTCGAAAGGTATAAAAATTTGCAGCAATGCACAGCACAGTAGATTTTATCTTTGTCATTAGAATTAGTTTTAAAGACAGCAAGACAAAATAGCCGACAGACTGTTTGAGTAATCGCGGTTGTTGCTGCTTGCTTAGTTGAGCTTAATAGCTTGCAATAAACCTGCTCTAAACTTCATAAAACTATTTAAAAATAATTTTCATTCTGCGCATGTGATTTCAACCAGTGTTCAATATCCCATGGTTTTTCACATGAGCAGTTGCACTTGAAAAATCCCCGTTCCAAATTTAAATGTCAAATTTATATTTGTTCATTTTTTTGGTTTGTCGTTGTCTCTGTAACTGAGATTTTTGAAGCTTTGATTTATCCCTTGGGCGTCAAACATTCGAAAGCATTGTTTCACGGCGAGTCAGAAATTCCTTACAACCGTGAATTTACGACATAGTTAACCGCTCTATGTAACGTCATAAATCCATCGCTGCCCGCCAAAACAAATACGTTTTACCCCAATTGCCGTCTGAGAGATTTATGGTTTAACTGCTGAAAGTCGACTCGTCAAATCTAGTTGTTGCTTTTTGGGCAACGATCAATTCAGTTTTGTTTGCGCNCTTATGGTCCATCCGAAGCAGTTACGTCATTATGACGCAACTATGACGCAGCAGCGCGAAAAAGAGTTTGACAGGGTAAACAGGTACCGCATGCATCGATAATCTGTCGTCATTGAGTCCTGTTTGGTTAATACCAGGGGTGTGCAACCTGTGGAGACGTGTTCATTTTTCTAATTTATTATCAGTGACTTAAAATGTGGTCAGAATCGCAGGGGCGGCCCGCCTGACTATTTAATGTTTTTGATATGACCCGCATCAGAATTTTGTGTATACAACATAACATGAAAAGTCAAAGCCAGTTATGTATAAGTGTATGAGTATTAAGTTTTTTTATGGCTGTACGTTTTGTTGTGCAATTTATTCGGCCCGCAGTAGTAAATAGGTTCCCCAGTAAATAGGTTGTGGGTAAAATGAACAACGTTTTTTTATCTTGTCTTTGTAAACGGAAGGTTTATTATGAGAATACTGGGTTTTCCTGTTGTGCAATAAAACATAGTCAAAACTTAGTTAAATGAAAGTGAGGCCCTTTTAGCCTTTTTGTGCATGTTTTGGTTTATGCGTTTTTTTTCCTTGTTTATAACACAACAAAACGTTAAAACGCAACAAATCCCAAACTGATCAGACAGACACCCGTAATGTTTAACCTCATTTTGTTGAAGGTACCAAGTCGAAAATTGGCAAAAATTTCGGTAGGTGGCGCAGCTGAGTCCGTTCCATGTGACAAGGAAATCAAGTTAAATATGTTGGATGAGAGCATAGAAACTAGGACGGATGAGCACAAGCACCGTAGACGGAGCACATTTCAGATCATCAAATCCAAAATGCGGTAAAGTTTGCGATATCAATCATTCTTTCAATTTTAATCATTTTTTAGTGTCGGATTTCAGCTTCTGGGAAATGGCATGTAAATCCCAATAACCTGGACTTTGTCATTTCAACAACATGCCTGCCATACAAACGTTTTAACAATCGCTGTTGTCATCATCAATGCATAATGACGAGAATTTTTAACACACGATTTTAAGCTTCTCGTCATTATGCACTGATGATGACAACAGTGATAATTATCCTGCCTCAATGCGTTGCCCGTAGTAAGATTTAAACTCTGGACGTTAAGTTTAACAATTAGGGATTGCAAACTAAATTACTGGTTATCCCAAATTTTCCTGAAATGGTTTCAGACCGATTTGGTTTCTACACAAAAAGAAAAAAAGCATTTTTTTATCGCAGGTTAACAGACAAAACGCTCAGTTTGATGAAGGATCCGATATTCATTGCTTTGTTTGCAAGTGATTTTTTGTCTTGGTTGGTTCAGTTCGTTCCTTACGTTCATCTTCCAGAGCGAGCAAAAATGTTGGGTAAGTTTATATCAGTCGCACTTTACCCATTTCAAAGCCGTTTCTTTCAGTTTTTACGAAACGTCCCCATTACTCCGGGCAAATAACTTATTTTATTTTAACAAAGTATAAAAATTCTTTTACTGTTTAATTTGTCAATGCATTTTCCTACCAGGTGATAAATTATATCGTCAAGTTACGTAACTTTCTGTCAAAAATCCCTTGTTGCGCTCATGGATGGGACGCTCAAGCGTATACAGCAGAGCTGCCCATCCCAACTTGTTCGGTTTATATGCTTAAGTATATTTGCCACCAAAATATACCGAAATTTACCAGTTGTGTCTGTAGTAAGCCTACTAACCCAAAACTTACTATACCAAACAATTTGAAAATATACAAACCTTTCAAAGTTGTTATAAATGCATACTAGTTAACAACACTATGTGCAACTAGTGGCTCGTTATCACCTCGTGTTATCGCAAAATTTATCAAAATTTGTGACGTCACAATATAGTTTACCATAAATTATTACGTACAATGCGTGATTATTATGGGTCCCCTTCCCAAAGGGGGGGGGGGGGGGGGGGACTCTGTTTGTTTTTTTTTCTTTTTTTTTTCTTTTTTTT
>QXVZ01005243.1:0-11839 GCA_008931825.1 Phallusia fumigata
AAGAAAGTACAGAAACCTTCCAAAATGTTTAAAAAATAAACTTTACAATTTTTGCATGTTCTTCTTTACAAACAAATACTTAAAAAGATCACCACCAAACTGGCATATCAAATCTCCAAAAGCCTTTGCAACAATTTGACCTTTGGAACCTTTCAGCTAAAATAAAACCTTGCAGAAAGAACCCGCCACTAAATCAAAGATGACATGCAACCAAGCGTTAATCATTACACACGAGAAAAGTAAGTCGTAATTACTTTTTAAACCTTTACCGCCATATTGTCAAGACCGAAATATCTGATGGGAAAAGGCAGAAATGCGTACACCATACGAACAGGAAGCCATTCCACTCACAATTATCGCCAGGATATTGCCGTGTCGTGCGATCGTTTACCGACGTCAGTCTTGTTCGAGACAAAAGACATCGCGCTCGACACTCGTGTGCAAAAGCAATTTCGACGCAGACATTCCTTCATTGTCGGCGACAGGCCGCAATACCAGCGGTTAAAAGCGGAGCGCCTTAAAAAAATCGTTGCGGTACAAATCCAGTTTTCAGTTTATAATTTTTCTATCTCTTCTGTAGGTCCCATGCCATTTCCCCTTTTATCCAACCCCACAGTTTTTGTGTTAAACCCCAATGCATAAACGTACTTATATTTGCCGCCAAGATGACCGAGTCGTTAGCGCCACTGCCTTGTGCTCGCAAGGTTGTGGGTTCTAATCCTGTCTCGGTCGCTTGTGGTTCCCTGAGCAAGAAACATAAAATTAAAAATTTAACCAATGATGCAGGCAACTCGACATTGGACTCATAATAAGCATGATGTATTTAGGCGTTGTGTCCCCCTGTTGCCCGCTTCTCCCTCAGGATAAAAATGAAACAAGCAAACAAGCATATGTGCTCCTGCAGCCGCACCATGCATTCCGCCGTAAGCTACCTGAAAACTTGTGCGTTCGGTTTGCTAGCCCCTTACAAAACGTTTTTTATTGACAAATGTGTTCATTTCAGCATTCAAAAGGTTAAGAACAAATAGTCCATTATTATGAAGGCGCTCGGTAATAATTTTACATGGCAAAAATAAAACGTTTTTATTTCATGAATTGCGCAGAATGGAACTGTTTTACTTGAATTAAAGTTAGAGCAAACAACGTTTTCATCATTTCTCCCTGCTCGCAACTACTTATACGGATCCATTGCTAAAAGAAGTTAAACACTGGCGNTGCAGCCGCACCATGCATTCCGCCGTAAGCTACCTGAAAACTTGTGCGTTCGGTTTGCTAGCCCCTTACAAAACGTTTTTTATTGACAAATGTGTTCATTTCAGCATTCAAAAGGTTAAGAACAAATAGTCCATTATTATGAAGGCGCTCGGTAATAATTTTACATGGCAAAAATAAAACGTTTTTATTTCATGAATTGCGCAGAATGGAACTGTTTTACTTGAATTAAAGTTAGAGCAAACAACGTTTTCATCATTTCTCCCTGCTCGCAACTACTTATACGGATCCATTGCTAAAAGAAGTTAAACACTGGCGATTTATTGTTAAGATTTGAAGTTTGACAGTTAAGTGCAATAGAATGCAATAAAAAAAATATTTCACAGTACAGGCGACCAGCAAAACATTTTGTCGTGGATTGATTTCAGTTAGAATATGTTGAAGAAGTAACCAAGGATGTGCTAACAAAGACAGGATGTGTAACGAGCACAAAAACTTCACTAGAAATTACTTAAAAACAAACGAATTACGGGAAGGCAACGCCAAAGAAACCGTGCCCCTCCGAGTTAAAGCACTTGTATGAACAAAGCAGCGCACGAACAGGAATAACTGCGTTGTTACATTTTCCTATCTTCAGATCCTAAAATGCAAAAGTTACATCATTATGCAGGAACATTTTTAACTTTGTTTTGGAAGCAAGTAGTGCTGTTTTTAGTGTAAAGCTCAAAATCGCTTTTTTTAGTCGCCAACAAAGACAAAAATTAGGACACAGCCAACATTCTCACCCTTTTGATGCATGTGAATATAGTTTTATCTCAAAAAAATGTATCAAAGTGAATCACAGACAACTTTCCTAATTAGGCACACCCACTTTTGTTTACCTTTCCTGCCTTTACAAACTTCACACACTCCAACCAGGTGTTGAGAAATGCCTCAGAGCAAACTGCACAGCGGCTTGCTTGTGACAACATTTCCCTGACTCCAGGAAAGTAACGAATCATTTGTCGGATAAGAGATCCTCTAAAAATGCAAATAATTGACCAAGAGACTGTCAGGTTCACAACTTTACAAGGTGGACATTTTTCTTACTTGGTTTTCACTTCTTTCATCACAAGTCGGGCAGAAAGTTCCTGAAACAGAGAGAAACGAGTTTTCAAAAAGGGTAGAACAGAAGTATGATTGTTTACCTTGAGTGACAAGATTTCTTCCTCTTGTACAGAGTGAACTGGAAATTGTTCCAGCAATGGGTTTGCTTCGCAGTAGAGCTCTCGAAGGGGGATGTTGTGAGTCTAAAAATGTAATGGTTTTTGAAAAAAATGATCTGCGCAGTTTCCAGTATATTCAGTTGCTATAAGACAGTGTAACTTTTTATGATGCCTTTTATAAAGTTGGTTGACCAGCGATATCAATTTAATTGATAATATGATAAAAGTTGCATTTATTGGTACAAAAAGAAAAAGAAATATATTTGTAGAAAATATCAACATCCTTAGAAGGTTATAATGATGCACAGTTTGAGAATGGTGGCTACAAGGTATCATACAGATTAAATGTTGAATGTAATAAATGTTTTGCAATTAATTGGACCTAAAATAAATGAAAACACTAGAAAGAAAAAAATATATATACCTCTGTTGGAAAAATCCTCAATTCATTTCCAGCAACATCCAGTACATGTAACTGGCGTAATCGTCCCAAACCCTGAAAAATGTTTAGCTAACGCTTTTTACTTTTGCTCATCATTGCTGCCATATAAATTGTTTTGGAGTAATCGGAGTGGGGTAATTAAAAAACATCAATCTGTCAATTAAAATACATTTGTTGTGATATTTTTAACTTTTCTACCTCGGGCAACTCTTTGATATTGTTTTGTGCCAAAAGTAGCTTGTTGAGTGAAGATAAAAGTCCAATTTCCAATGGCAGTGCTTGAAGTTGGTTGTGAGAGGCATGTATTTCCACTAACGATGCGAGAGAACAAAGTTCGGCAGGAAAATGTTGCAGTTTGTTCCAATCAATGCTTAACACTTGTAGAGAATGAAGGCTAAAATAATTTTAAAGTGATTCAAAATAGAAACAAAGTTTTCATAATGTTTTGGAATTTTAGGGACATAAAATATTGTTAGAAAGGAACTGATAGGCTTTGGGTGACACATACTAAAGTGCCATTTGAATACCTAAACAGTATATCTACTGAAAAAATTTACTGCTAAACAATATGAGAAGAAAGCCATCGTTACCAGAACAAGTTGTGACGGTAAATCAGAAAAAAATGTTTTTCCTTGTGAGCTGTAGGTACCTATACATATTACTTACTGGGCTATTTCAATGGGTAATGTAGTGAGGGAGTTGTTGTTTAAGTTTAGCAAAGTGAGACATTTCAACTTGCCTGCAAAAAATACAAACAAACAAAAATCATAAATTTTCAGAAAACAACTAATTTTAATAAAATGCAATTTAACATTGTTATTTATCAATGTTTGTTTAAGCTAAGCTACATAATTTACAATTTTGAATAGTCTCAATAAGAAGATCAAAGTCGGGGTTAGGTGTAGAACATTTTCTATGTTTCAACAAAGATGATGATAACAATCGTGTTAGTCAAAATATAGAATACTGTTTCATAAACAAGTACTGGCTTATGTCTCCTTTTTGAGTTGATGATATACATTACAGGAAGACATTTTCTTCATCGCCATGCCATTTACCTACTCTGAAAACATACTTAAAACTACTGGAGTCAAATGAACGATTTTATTTCTGAACAAGTGAAGTTTCAGCAATTTTCCCATGTACTGAATCACAGAAGGAATTTCTTCAAGTTTGTTGTTTCCCAAGTTTAAAAATTCCAACTGAAGAAAATCATACAAAAATATACTCNAATCCTCAATTCATTTCCAGCAACATCCAGCACATGTAACTGGCGTAATCGTCCCAAACCCTGTAAAATGTTTAACTGATGTTTTTTTACTTTTGCTAATGATTGCTGCCGTGTAAATTGTTTTGGAGTAATCGTAGTGGGGTAATTTAAAAAAATTAATCTGTCATTGAAATAAGTTTGTTGTGTGTTCTTTAAATTTTACTACCTCCGGCAACTCTTTGATATTATTTTGCGCCAAAAGTAGTTTGTTGAGTGAAGATAAGAGTCCAATTTCCAATGGCAGTGCTTGAAGTTGGTTGTGAGAGGCATGTATTTCCACTAACGATGTGAGAGAACAAAGTTCGGCAGGAAAATGTTGCAGTTTGTTCCAATCAATGCTTAACACTTGTAGAGAAGGAAGACTAAAACAATTTTAAAGTGATTCAAAATAGTAAAAAAGTTTTATACTATTTTGGAATTTCAGGGAAATAAAATATTGGAAATAAATAAAATAGAAAAGAACTGATAGGCTTTGGGTAACACATACTAAAGTGCCATTTGAATACATAAACTCTATATCTACGAAAAAAATTACTGCTAAACAATATGAGAAGCAAGCCATCGTTACGAGAACAAGTTGTGACAGTAAATCAGCAAAAATGTTTTTTTTCCTTGTGAGCTGTAGGTACCTATACATATTACTTACTGGGCTATTTCAATGGGTAATGTAGTGAGGGAGTTGTTGTTTAAGTTTAGCAAAGTGAGACATTTCAATTTGCCTGCAAAAAATACAAACAAACAAAAATCATAAATTTTCAGAAAACAGCCAATTTGAAGAAAATGCAATTGAACATTGATATTTATTAATGTTTGTTTAAGTTTAGCTACATAATTTACAATTTTGAATAGTCTCAAAAAGAAGATCAAAGTTATGGTTTAGGTGTAAAACATTTTCTATGTTTCAACCAAGATGATGATAACAATCGTGTTAGTCAAAATATAGAATACTGTTTCATAAACAAGTACTGGCTTATGTCTCTATTTTTAGTTGATAATATACATTACAGGAAGACCTTTTTCTTCATCGCCATGCCATTTACCTACTCTGAAAACATACTTAAAACTACTGGAGTCAAATGAACGATTTTATTTCTGAACAAGTGAAGTTTCAGCAATTTTCCCATGTACTGAATCACAGAAGGAATTTCTTCAAGTTTGTTGTTTCCCAAGTTTAAAAATTCCAACTGAAGAAAATCATACAAAAATATACTCAGTTAATTTGTCATTGCCACCTGAAAAATGTTTTATTGGGCATTACCCGAATAGAACCACATTCATGGATGAACAAAGAGTCTGTTTTTAGACACAAAAACCAATTAGTCACTTGGAGAGATCTTTTTCTTAGTACAGTACAATATTGGGATTAGGTTACATCATCAAATCATAAAACTTTGTGTAAAAACAAAATGTGCTATTTTACAATGTGCTTCTAGTCAATAGGCAAAACAAATTGATGTAGAAAATAAAAAAAAACTTACATTCTTAAGAGTTGATAAGAAGTCTGGAAAATGTGACAGGTTGTTGTTCTTCATTTCCAACAGCACAAGAGTGTGCATTCGACAAACAGGACGTGGAACATTTTGCAACTTTTTTCCGTTTAGGTTTAGAGTTTTAACGTTTCCATGAAGCAGACGTATAAGTTGTGCCTCGTGTGGCATATTTTCCAAACTTATGACATACTATTTTTACCCTCAAGAAAAATTTGGGCGGCGGAGTACGTTGCACTTTGATCTTAAAGTATGGTTGGCTTCACTCTTTAACAATTTTGCCTGTCACTCACAATGAAATGAGGTAACGACGCTGGGGAATTACCGCAGTCGTTGCTTGTGACAACGGCAAATTTTAAATTTTCAACATGGGGAGTTAAAGGATTAAGGACTTCAAAAACACAAGTTAGTGCTTAGAAGATTTGCTATTTTTTATTAACATATTTTACACTGTTTTAATTTCCCAGAATTTCCCCAATACAAAAAACAACTAAATTTTAACGATCTGAGTTTTGATGGATTGCCGCTTTTATATCAATAAATCAATACCGCGCGTCGGATATGTCAGATCCAGATAGACATTAATCAGATCCACAGAAAAAAACATTTCTACATCCGTTTGGTTCGTTGCGTACCAACCACGAATTTCAACGTTGTTGTACTGATATTCCGCTTCAGTAATTTTGCAAGTAAACAAAAAATCTCGTAGTCTTGGTCGTCAAAGAAAGTTTTGAAAACGAGTTTTGACTCTGTATTTCATCTGGTGGCACCGCACTGCCTACCGCATTAGGTTAATATAGAATACCGGTGTACATTCGTTAAGACCGTTTTACTCAATTCCATTTTTTGTAGAAAATCTAGACTTAATTATCTTTTTCTTCATTAAAAGTATCCAGTTAAGCAACAAAGTTATGGATGAATCAAACAAAGGACTTGTGTATGTATCAAGGTTGGTTTATGTTTTATTTCATCAAATAAAATTTTGAACAAAATAATTTGTTTATTGTTTAGATGGGCTATTAGGATTTTTAACCTTTTTTCCCAGAAAGCTATGTTTCTCTGCTGGTCATAGACTACATGCTAAAGAGTTGTCTGATGAAGAAAACAAAACAATATTTGGAAAATGTAATCATGTAAATGGACATGGTCACAATTATAGGTATACATTGATTGCATTTATTTGTATTCATTTGTACTTAAACCTATGGATCAATACGATCTGTCAAAAAAACAAAAGCATTACTGTTGTAAAATCCAAAAGGTAATCACAAATAAAGTCAAACCGACAAATTTAAATGTAGTATGATTGATTTCAGAGTAAAANAAACCTATGGATCAATACGATCTGTCAAAAAAACAAAAGCATTACTGTTGTAAAATCCAAAAGGTAATCACAAATAAAGTCAAACCGACAAATTTAAATGTAGTATGATTGATTTCAGAGTAAAAGTAACAGTATGTGGAAAGATGGATCCAATTACTGGAATGGTGATGAATGTGGTGAACCTTAAAGACTACATGGTGGTGAGGATATCATGTTTGTTAGTCTTGCCTGGTGCAGTGTAAAACAATACATTTTTCTTGCAAACACATTATTTTCAATTGTGACAGAAAGCGATCATGGATGTCATGGATCACAAGTTCTTGGATAAGGATGTAAATTATTTCAAAAACTCTCCTTCGACTGTGGAAAACATTGCTGTGTTTATATGGAATCAACTTCTAACACACCTGCAAAATGAAACTGCCACCCTGTATGAAGTAAAAGTTTGTGAAACAGATAACATTTCTGCTGTATACAGAGGGTAAAGTTGGTTTCAGTTTTTGTAACATTCATAAAGAAATATGGTGCACAGTTCGTGTTAGGTAGTATTCGTATTACAAAAAAACATGCTACTCAATAGTGTTTCAAGATATCATGTTGGTTTGTTTTTAACACAAAACTTAGTGTATTTTATTGTTTATTGTGTCTAGGGATGTTCAAAGTAGAATAACTTTCTATTCTAGAATAATTGTTTTGAATCTAGAACATCGAATCCAAGTCTTATATTACTTTTGGCCGAATGACACAGAGAATTGCAAGTAACAAAAGAACAATAAAATACTTTTTATTTATCTTAACGTTGAAAAGTACCACATGCCATCTATTACATCTCCTAGAGGTCATTTTTTTCCTTTACTCTTATGTGCTTAAGTTGTAAAACGTTATAAGTGAAAGGCCGAAGCCAGTAAGGCAACTGCTACTTTCCGCTCTGACGCCACCACAAATGTATAAGTATAACGAGTCGCACGGTTAACAATGCAACTGAATTTTCACTTATGCTGCAGAAAATCCTACTTCCGTTACTTGTTGCGCCCGTTCGTTGTTATTATTTCATGTCATGTTGAACGCGCGGATGATAATTAACCAAAAACAAAAAGTGTCGCTGTTCCGTCTGTTAATGCCACTTGCCACTCGCATCAGTACAAAATTTAAACGATTGCGCACGCCGTTTTAGTTGAAATGATATCAGTTCCAATTACCCGATATAAACGGAAAGTTTGGATTCGAATCTGCCGGATTCGATATTCTACTTTGAACATCCATAACTGTGTCATTGTACATGTGAGGTNTATTATTTCATGTCATGTTGAACGCGCGGACGATAATTAACCAAAAACAAAAAGTGTCTCTGTTGCGTCTGTTAATGCCACTTGCCACTCGCATCAGTACAAAATTTGAACGATTGCGCACGCCTGTTTACACGCCGTTTTAGTTGAAATGATATCAGTTCCAATTACCCGATATAAACGGCAAGTTTGGATTCGAATCTGCCGGATTCGATATTCTACTTTAAACATCCATAACTGTGTCATTGTGCATGTAAGGTTTTTTCAAACAGACCTGATGGCCAAGTGTGTTGACCTTTGGTAAAAATGTCACATTTTGAAAAGCAGTGTATGACCAATGTGAATTTGTTCAAGTTAATGAAAAATGTTTTATTTGCGAATGCCGTTTACCTTGATGAGGAATCTATATGTGCAAAATAACTGAGTAAAACTGTTTATGTTGAAGTTATATGTGTATTTTTTACTGTATTTTATGTGATGTTTCCTTTGCATAATTTTAGCCAGTTGTTTTTCGATAACAAACCTGTTGGCATAGCCAAACTTCAAACGCAGAGTGACACATTTCTTTTGTGCAATACGTTGTTTTTGCAAGTAAAAACGTCCAAAATTTCTTCATTTCGATGTCCATTTCTCTTCTTATTCATGAAAAAAATGCAAGTTAAAATAAGTTGGTTGAAACACTAAGAAATATAGACCCAGAACAAAAACATACATTTGTCAACATTTTTAAGTTTATAACCCCTAAAAATTGTTTCGTAACAGTTTTATTTTACATACTATTCATGCATGGAAAATTTCATCTTATTAGTACCTTTTCGCAAGAACTAATGCCACTTTTGTTTGCCCAAAATCGTTCAAATTGCAAGGTTATGGGGATGTCTCATTATATATGTACAATGTTGACAGGAATTAGGGTCTTAGATAGGGAAATAATAAAGTTGATCAGAAATATATATGTTTATGTTCTTCATCAAATTAGTTTGTTTCTTTTACTTGAATAAAAAAACAGTGGTTGTCGCAGATTATGTTCTCTGTTAAAGAGCCAGATATTGCACATAACCACTCTCAGTTAAGATACAGGTAGTAATAATTTAGACAAGTTAGTCGGTTCGCGGACATTTTTCCTGTCGACGAAACACATGTTTCACATGGAAGTTTTGTAAGATGTCTATGGCCCGTTGTTTATGTTACGCATCAGTGACTGCAGCAAAGCTTGGGTTGCGGTTGCGCATGATTGTTTCAAAGGTTTGGAATTTGTTCAGTTGGTTGGTGGCTGGTGCCCTACGGACTTTCCACGTTAGTGTGTTTTTTAGGCACCTGATTGTATCGCTTATTACATCACTGACCATCAGTTAAGTTAACAGTTCACAAAACGTAACGGTCAATCTAACGAGATCATTAGTTATGTGCGAGTGCATTTCAAACTAAATATTCCTATTTTTTCAAAATATAGTTTTAAACCTGTTAAGTGTTATGACCTAATTGTTTCCGCTGTGGAAATAGAACTCAAATGCAGTATGCTGCATTGTTTGGGGGCCAATTTGCATGAAATTCTGCAAGTTCGAGGCCATCCCCTGGAAGAAAATGAACTTTGGGTTCTTTTGAGGTCCATTTCTAAGGAATTGATCAGCTTTCCAAGTAGTTCTATGTGTTGTAAGTTTAAAACACTGTTTTTGTACATCTCGAGTCAGATATACTCAAAACTTAACCATGCTAGATGCTATGACCAAAATCTAATCATTACCTGTAATTAAATCTAAAGACCTTACATATATTGTGTCCAGTGCATGTTCTATTTCAGACATATTGTGTTTCAGATTTAAAGTCGTTCTGCTTCATCTCACCAGAACGAGCTGTTCTGCTTCCAAATGGCAGAGTATCCATTATTTTTGAAGAAACATATGAAAGTGAGCTTGCAAAAACGCTGTGTACCCAGATAAAAGAAAATAGTCGATGGGAACCAGTAAGTTGACACTTTTTCTGCGAAACCTCTAGCTCGCAACATTGTTAGTACCCTCCCCCACGCTGTCGTGTAGCCATCAAACTGCCTTTCATAGTAATGTGATCAGAAACAAAAACCCCCCTTGCAACAGATGTAGAATGTATTTTCCATCTGACACAGCTTATTTAGTACTAACACAGAGAAAGCATTAAATTTGACTTTAAAGTAGTATCAGAAATTTAATCTAAAATTTAATCAGTAACCTACAACCTTACATAAAGATTTTGCTATTTTACAGAAGTCATTTCAAGTGTACAGTTTTGGCTTGACGATTCTTTGGTGTGCCGAATATGGCCTCAAACAAAATGAAATGATCGCATGGTCCGAAGAACTTCACCAGTTGGTTGCATTGATGTGTGACGAGACAAGTGAAATTTGTTTGCAAGAGGTTTATGACCACAGTCATGCGCATGAAAGTGGAAAAACTGCAAGTGATGATCAGATCGTAACTGAACTGTGTGAATCAATTGTGGGAAGTATTTTGGAGGTGAGATAATACTTGGTGTTTACAATGCAAAAATACTGACTATTTTGATTTAAAGTTGATGCAAAGAAAAAAGTTTGATTTACTAGGTATGGAACAAAATCGGTCCAACCCCAATTACAGCTTCAGTTCTTTAAACAGCGATTGTGAAAAACAAGTTGTCTTTAAGAGGGCCAGATATGGCTCCTTATAAACACTATCANGAATATGGCCTCAAACAAAATGAAATGATCGCATGGTCCGAAGAACTTCACCAGTTGGTTGCATTGATGTGTGACGAGACAAGTGAAATTTGTTTGCAAGAGGTTTATGACCACAGTCATGCGCATGAAAGTGGAAAAACTGCAAGTGATGATCAGATCGTAACTGAACTGTGTGAATCAATTGTGGGAAGTATTTTGGAGGTGAGATAATACTTGGTGTTTACAATGCAAAAATACTGACTATTTTGATTTAAAGTTGATGCAAAGAAAAAAGTTTGATTTACTAGGTATGGAACAAAATCGGTCCAACCCCAATTACAGCTTCAGTTCTTTAAACAGCGATTGTGAAAAACAAGTTGTCTTTAAGAGGGCCAGATATGGCTCCTTATAAACACTATCATTTTTGATCTCGGCCAGTGTTTCTCAAGCTTTTTGAGCCCAAGCACCACTTTATCTTCGATTTTTTTTCTGAGGTCCAACAAACAGAATTTCGTTTTTAGATGCTCAAAAAAAGGCGATTTTATAAAACCAGTGCCTGGTTTATGTCATCTTTTCACTTTGAGAATCACTGATCTAGGCTTGATAGGTTTTTTATCTAGTGTGCTGTAACACAATCTGCATCTGTGAATATTATTCAATACAATAGCTATTGAAACAAAACACCACAAAGGGCAGAGTTTAATTTGCGGATAAAATGAACTCTCCTGATCTGTTATAATATGATACCAAACCTAAATTTAATATCAAACATTATGCTGACCTATGGGTTATGTAGGACATACTCACATTATAACAACTGCGCCAGCACATACAGTTGTGTTATTATTATGGGTCCCCTTCCCAAAGGGGGCACATATTGTTTTCACTCTGTTTTTTTTTGTTTTTTTTCTTTTTTTTACCCTGCAGCTTGTCCATGCACTTTTG
>QXVZ01005244.1:0-18309 GCA_008931825.1 Phallusia fumigata
TTTTCTTTTTTCTCCCATGGAGCTTGTCCATGCACTTTTGGCATGAAATCCCCCCCCCCCCCCCCCCAAACTTTCACAGCTGGTAGATATGGTTAAGGCGGTGTATCGTCCTTTTCGATTGACTCCATAGCCCCAATGGTTACCCCCCTAGCCCCCAAAAGGGTGAAATATTTCCCTGCATTATGTCTATGCACTTTGGCATGAAATGTTTGGCAGATTTGGATGAAACTTTCACAGCTGGTAGATATGGTCAGGGAGTTGTGTCATCAGTTTTGTTTGACCTCATAGCCCCAATGGTTACCCAGCTAGCCCGAAAATTGATCAAATTGTTAAACAATCTCCGAATTGGCCCCCCTTTGGACAGTTTGTTTAACATGTCATTGTTGTGCAATAATTGATGTGTTTTACTCGATAGCCCCAGCAGTTACCCCACTAGCCCCCTAAAATGGNCTAAAATGGGTCAAATTGTTAAACAATCTCCGAATTGGATGAAATTTGGTCAGTTTGTATTACATGTCATTGTGGTGCATAAATTGATGTCTTTTATCCCATAGCCACAGCAGTTACCCCACTAGCCCCCTAAAATGGGTCAAATTGTTAAACAATCTCCAAATTGCATAAAATTTTGACAGTTTGTATAACATGTCATAGTTGTACAATAATCGATGTGTTTTACCCCATAACCCCAGCAGTTACCCAACTAGCCCCCTAAAATGGGTCAAATTGTTAAACAATGTCCGATTTGCATAAAAATTGGACAGTTTGTACTACATGTCATTGTTGTGTAATAATAGATGTGTTTTACCCCATAGCCCGAGCAGTTACCCAACTAGCCCCCTACAATGGGTCAAATTGTTAACAATTCTCTGAATTGGATGAAATATGGGCAGTTTGTATAACATGTCATTGTGGTGCTATTATTGATGTGTGTTTTACCCCGAAGCCTGAACAGTTGCCCCACTAGCCCCCTAAAATGGGTCAAATTGTACCATACAATTATTCTACAACTCTCTGTATGTGGGGACCCATGCGTTTGTGCCTGCAGAAACAATCATGTTATAATAAGCTTTGGTAACTATAGGACCCAATGTGAAATGACATGGTTAATATATATGCATTTTTAAATGGGGTAATAGTGTAAATGGAATCGCAATATGGTGAACGCCACCCTTCTAGATTAAAATATATGTTTGGTGGTGCTGGAATGTTAATGTGTTACTATAAGGTGCAATTGAATGATTAAACTTTGCAATCATTCGACTGTTTTCGTAACTTTGTTTGTCGGGCTGAAACGTGCAACTTCAGCACAACACTGGGTCGTGAACATTTAAGTTTGCAGTTACNATTAAACTTTGCAATCATTCGACTGTTTTCGTAACTTTGTTTGTCGGGCTGAAACGTGCAACTTCAGCACAACACTGGGTCGTGAACATTTAAGTTTGCAGTTACGTGTTTGATTAAGCACCATTGGTAAACATTTTGCACAAGTTCAGAAGGAGGTATTTTTGTGCAGCCAGAAATCAAACTGAAGGTTTTAGAAAGATTGTAATATTGATATTTATCTGTGTTCTTAAACAGTTGACACCGGCAAGTTCTTTTGCTGGCGTTTCGGACGTAAACTATTGCAATTACGATTAAAAATTGGCATAATGCTAAAATTGTCTGTAGTCAGTAGCTTTAAAACTGTACTAGTGCATAAAACCACATTATGCACCAAACATCACGTCAAGGGAGGTTGTTTTCATTAAAATTTTGTTAACGCGGCACCTTTTTGTAAGTTTTTTTTGCCGCTGTAGCCCATGTTGNTGTACTAGTGCATAAAACCACATTATGCACCAAACATCACGTCAAGGGAGGTTGTTTTCATTAAAATTTTGTTAACGCGGCACCTTTTTGTAAGTTTTTTTTGTCGCTGTAGCCCATGTTGTACAAAGTTTTTAGGATGTTACGACATGAAAATTATGTCCATTTTGTCATTGTAACTAAGCTTTTCTGACAAACTTTGCATGTTTCAAGCGAAACACACACGGGAAGAATATGTGAAGGTCTTTGCTAAAACATATGACAGGGGAACGTTTACGCAAGCTTTTCCGTTTGGTATTCTGCTAATTGCAAGCCTTAAAACATATTCGAAACACGCGGCTTCAATCACAACTGTCAGTATTTAGCATCGACCTAAAATTACTTCACTACTGAATAAACTTTAGTGGCAATAGCTTAGTAATTGCTTGCACAATGGAGAACCGAACCGCATTAGAAACGAACGAAAATGTAAATAAAAAAGAAAACAAATCGGCTGGGGAGCACCAGAAAGAAGATTTTTCTTACTTGCATGTCGAACTGCCCCCACGCCCTGAGGTTTACACGACCATTCCACCTCAGCCGACCGAAAAGAAGACAGGCCAGCTAACAGAAACACAGCTTAAACAATATTTCGACAAGGTACGGCAAAGAAGGAGTAAAACATGTTTTTCCTCAATAAACTCCCATTAGTTTTGTTTTTCAGTGTCAAATCAGGTTTTAATTTTTGATTTTTGCTTACACCATTTCGTATCGTTTCGAAAATACCACATTTTAGTGATACTTTTAACAGCAGCTTAATACTTTGAACTTCTGTTTGTCCGCATGAGATGTTTTTAGTTTTTGTGCAGCTGTTATATATGTTGATTTGTAGCTGGTATAGGCTATATGATTTAATTGGAAATATTAATAAGAGCCACCCACCATAATTTTGATTTTATATTCTAGGGCTTCATCGTGGTAGAAGACTTTTTTGACACGAATCGCTTGGATGAGGTGCGAAAAGCAGTGGATAAGTTGGTGGACCTTGTGGCCAATAAGTTGTTTAAAGGGGGGAAAATCAAAAGTAGGCCTCGACGCTGACATGATGTATGAACGCTCGTACCATTAAAACTCAACCTCCAAATTTACTTCAAGACAAACACGAAGACAAGGGATTTTTCGATCGCCTGATTCACCTCGAAAAAGAATTCAAAGGTGCCACGATTTTAATGATCAAGCTGGGAATTCTCCCCGAAGAATTACAAAATCTTTGGTCGGACGAGAAACTTCTCAATGTCGCTGAACAAATCGTTGGACCTGAAATTGCTGGACACCCTGTTTGGAATCTTCGCTGTAAGGTATTATCGCTAGGCATATGAAATGAGGACCACACACGTGCATTGTAAACACCTCGAATAAAATTGTTTGATGCACTTTACATTTTCTGTCGTGTTTTTGTTGTAGACTCCTAACAACGAGGAAACAACTGTTCCTTGGCATCAAGGTTAAAGTTTAAAATATCACAGTTGCAGGGGAAAGTATTAAAGGTTTCATTGTGTTTATAGACAACGCATACTTGGAACCTTGTAGTTTGGAAGTGATGATGCTCACCGCGTGGATACCGTTAACAGACGCAAACATCGTCAACGGTTGCCTGCAGGTGTGTGGGCTGTCTGCTTTTCAGGCGGTTGGAGACTTTTACACTCGGAAAGACCAAGTGCACTTAATGAGATTAAACGACAGACTACACTTGCACTTTAAATCGACCACCTAGAAGTGACTGGCACATACAGAGCCATTTTTGATGATCATTTAATCGACTTTACATTTTTATTGACCATCTGATTTTAAACAAAACGTTTTCAACATTTTATTGGGAGAATTAATAATGGCTTATTTTGCCACGTGTCCTTTAAATAAGGTGCTAGCAGTCATTTTTTTTCGAATGTTTGTTTGTCACAGCTGATTGATAAAGGATTTATTAAAGAAAAAAATCGTTCACGTGAAACTACTGTAAAAGGGTAGTTGGTGCTGTCAGGGGGCCGCTGTGGAAGTTTTTCACCGGCCGCTCTGGCTTGGTTTGCTCCGCTGCTCTGGAAAATCGCAAACAGTGTCAATTTCAAGGACCTGATTCACACCACAAGCAAAAACAAACGACTATTTTGGTTTGATGTAAGGTAGGTTGCGTCAGGTGGACATAGAAAAGGAAAGACGGCGCGCCATACTTGCTGTGCGGGCGATACCTGGTACGTGGAGGTGGACGAACAAACAATGTCTGCAGAGTTGGACGTTGACCTCAACAGGGACACGGTGACCTGTCAGGTACCTTATGGAGGAGTACTGTTCATGAATAACGCCATTCCCCATCAAAGGTAAAAGTGTGCTTATTATAAACAGCAAAGTTTACCATCAGGACTGAATTAAACATTAAGCAAAATAAGCACGGGCATAGGGCATCAAGGGGATGGGCACCACAGGAACGTTTTGCAGGCGAATATATATACCACCAAGTCGGATTTTTCCATTTACAACAATGATTTTGATGTTAATTAGCTTAATTTTATTCATTTCTCCACCACGGGCATCAAATTGCCATTAGTAGAAGGCAATTTTAAAAAAAATTCTGGGGGGATTTACAGATCCCTCAACAAATAAGGCTCGCTTCGCTCGCCACCCACCCACTAACCAGTCACGAGCCACCATTGCATGGGCACCAAGGTCTTAGGGGCTCAAGGGATCTAAAGGGCTTTATCCGGCCCTGGTTATCACATGCGTTTGCCTGTAGCTTGGAAAACCGATCTGAAATTGTTCGTTGGAGCCTTGATCTTAGATGGCAGCCTGCAGACAAACCAAACGGCTTTTACGGTCTGAAAGATTGTGTCCTGATGAGAACGGCCAAAGACAATGACTACAAAATTAACTGGGACAAAATGGCCAACATCAACCGAAACAAGGTGGAAATGGACAATGTAAGTTCGTTACACTGTACTAGTTTTCACGAAACAACACAACAAACGAAAACAAACCATGTTTGTGTTTAATCCTTGTAAAATACGCTGTTTTGCAAAAAAAAGAAGCTAAGCTTAGTATGAAGCCCATACATATATCGTCTGCGCGCTGTTAGCTACATTTGAATCCAAGAGACCACATGTGTCACGTATTTCAAAATGCTTTGTAAGTAAATAATCAAAATCGACCAATAAATCAGTAACAATCAGCAAAGTCAAAAGAAAACGAGATGCAAGTTCTCTTGATACATTTTGGTCCCTTCCACGGTGCATGACTTTTGACACATTTTGGTTGTTAAAAGGATAAGGATACAAGCGATGACTTTAGCACCGAAATTGCCGGTCCGTGGATGAGGAGATGGGAAATAGTCCATCACAACCGACATACGGATGCTCTAAAGTAAATCTAGTAAAACTAGATAAGTAGGGCAGTGTAATTGTCTTTGTTAAATATGTACATGTATGTAAACAAAACGAATACATAAACGCAAAAGCAGCAAAGCCACAAAAGATATGAAACCATGCCGCTGTCGTTGTGCAATTTGCATGTGCTGGTGTCAGTAAGTGCTGTCACTCCTTTTCATTGTTTTTGCATTAACTCAATACAATTTGTCCATTGTTGTACAATAGAGCGAACGCAGTACATGCCGTGACCAGTATAGAAGTTGTCCCGGCGAGAATCAGAGTTAGCCAAAACACAGAAGTGAAGTTGCCAACGACGTCCACGATCGCTCCTAAAACGTAATAAAATAAACACCGTGAAACAAACAGTCCTGACAAAGTTAATAATTCACCACCAACCTGACACAACACCGCTGATCAGCAGGGCAATGCCAGCGGCGGCAAAAAACAAGGAATAGGTTGTTGTTCTGATGCTTGGAGCAGTGTAAACAGCCGCAGTAGTAAAAGACGTAGTAGCACTAATACCAAACGCACATCCGTACACAAAACAGTAAATTACAAGCAAAGTAAAATTTGAATTTGTGGCAGGAATCAATTGTATGGCTGACATAATTGAAAGACAGATGCACGTTACTTGCAAAATACTTTTGCGTAAAAAAGCTGATTTTGACACTGCTAGCCCGGAGAAAAACCGGCCTATGAAGTCGCCTACTGAAATGATTGACAGCAAAATGGCGCTGTTAGCTTCGCTGAAACCGCGCTCGAGTGCGTACGGAACTATGTACACATTCGGAAGATACATCGAAAGAGCATCACACAAGTTAGCGAATATAAAGCAAAGGCCAAGCCAATATTTTTTGAAAAACCCAATTACTGATTGGTTTTTGACCCGCTTTACTGAATCGTTTTTAGCGGAGCCATCCTCTCGTAAAGTGTTAAGTTCTTCCATATTTTCAGTGCGATCGTTTGTCACTGATATGGGATGGACCAAAGCCCCAAACACGCAGGTATTTAGACTGACTGCTCCCAAAATTAGAAATGAGCCTCTCCAGCCATATTCGCCCAACAAATATTGGGCCGGATATGGCCAAAACACGCCATACACTGTTGATCCGCTCAGAGCAATACCGTTTGCAAGCGCTGTATTTGTAGAGAAGTACAATGTCACTTGTGTCAGGCATGTAATGCAAGACAACCCGAATCCAACACCTGAAAATTGTTTACTGTTGTTATTCCAGTCGGGCAAGGTTAATGCCAAACCAGCGTATCTAATTGTCAGTGACATTATATGTACAGTAGTCGTTAGCACACATACCCATTATCAATCCACTGAAGTACGCCACGAATATGTTTGTGGCGAAAGAGCAAATTACCATTCCAGCACATGACATAAGTCCCCCTATCATCATCATCTGCCTCTCGTCAAACCACCTTTTGAAAACTTGACCAAAGAAACCTGTTCGTATCCAAAACTGAATTGCTGAAGCTATTTGCAGTTAAATTTCGAACTTACCAGAAAATGTGATCATGCTCATGATGAATGACAGCAACCACGAAATCGCTGCGTTGCTCACACCCAGGTCGTCTCTAATGTCACTAAAGTAAACCCCAAGACTTTTCGGAATTCCGAAACATATTCCCATGTTGTTAAACGCAGCAAATACAACGATCCAAGCCCAGCCACCATTGGGCGGACGTTCCACACTTTGTATTCCATTTAAAGTTTTGATTCGAAGACCCATGTTGATCAAAGTCTTCCAAACTTAAAGTTCTGAATAAAATCTCGATGCAGCTTGCCTGCTGGTAACCCTCATTGACAAGCAAACAGAAAGCAATATTTACTTTGTCCACTCTAAACCTCGCGTACAAGGCAGTATTTGTTATCTGCTGAAAAGCAGTTATCAAATTTCAGTTGGTTTTATACCTAGGAAAGCACACATACGGAATTTATAGTCTCCAAGGAGATGTGTGGCGTTTCCTTCTGGTTGTCAGGTTTTAAACAATCAAGTAAAGTAAATTATTTTTGCAAACACCCGCTGTAATAAAACTTTTATTACTTTGCTAAACAAGTGGTGTATGGCAATTCGAACTTGCCTACGTCTTGTGTGCGTAAGGTTGATACAGTATCCGTTGTGATTTTCGACGCACACGCACACGCACACGCACTCAAGTCGGCAGTACACACATGTCAAAGGACGTTCATCTGCGGATGTTTGTCACGTAAAAGGTCAAATAGCCTGTACGTCTGCCGTGTTACCAATTACACGCATCAAACTATGTTAAAAGGAGGTGTGCGTGAAAAGGCTGAGGGCTGTTTGGTTGCAGGTATTTTAACTGCTTTGTCCTAGCCACAAGTTTTGCAACAAGTCTTACGATTGTGTGAAGGTACCTTCAGTGTTGCGGCAAAGCGGGGGTGCCCAACCTTTTTGGCCGAAGGGCCACATGCGATATGCAAATGATTTTAACTGGAAAGGGAGCTTTAACATTTTTTTGAATAATTTATCGGTCAAAACAATGAAAACTTGGAAAACTGTTGCTGCAGGTCACCCGGTAATTAGTTGCTACTTATGCACGTTGAAACGTCATTTAAAAAAATTAATGGCGGGTCACAGGTTGAGCACCCCCGCGGTAGGGCAAAATCGCTTGCTGTTGCGACTAATAAACAACGTGAAAAAACATAAGCTAGCCGGTAGTGATTTTAACCGTTGGAAATTTGCCAAAGTAGAGGCCCCCGCTTATAGAAAACTGCTTGTCCTCCTTAGGTTGGTTTGCCCACCCACGGTTTGCTGATATTAACGCCAACAATTACCTCGCTTAGATTTTGTTACGGTCGCTATTATTTCTGTCGGTAAACAGACATCAAAGCTGTTTTTCCTCGCTACCCGTGGTTCCACCTGCAGCATTTTCGCTAACGGCGCGCTGATTTGTTAGCTTAAACGGGAATTGTCGCGTCGAGCACTAAAAAAGGCAAACTGCAGCGACCTCTAAATCTTTCTGTGCGTCATGGGTTGCGGGTCACCAGAAGATTGAATTCGGACGCCCCGTACACACGTTGCGAGAGCCACAAGGGACGTGCTCAGGAAAAAATTGCTGTAGTTTCTAACGAAACTGGTGAGCCCTTGCTGTTGCGCATTCGCTTTGATTGTTTTGATCGGTGAAACAACAGATGATAACACCAGATGTAGTCTGCACTGTGTGTAGACGGTTGCCAAGACAAACGAAACCTTTTTGCATCGTAGATCGTTGTTACAATTTGATCAGCGTTGCATACATACGCTAGCATAGTGCATGACACGACCTGTAAAATTGTTCCTTTGGCAAAAATTCTGGCACCTGTAAAATCGCTGTTTGCTGATAGTGTTTGTCACATTTTGGGTTATTACGTTTTCTGAAACTGGACGAATTAAGTCAAACACATGAATTAACTCTGAAAAACTCTGGGAGGTCGGTTTTTTCTTACACAGTTTGGGGTATAGCCGCAAATTAGTTTGCGTTGAAGTAATGAACCTCTTGCACAAGCGACTCAATGAGGCAAAAATCAAGAACGTTTTTGTTAACAACAAACATTTTAACCTAAAAAGTGAGTAATATACTAGTATAACAATTGTCTCCACTCTGACTAAAATCGCTTTGCCATAGAGATTTTAAATTTGCTCATTGTGCATATTTCAGAATTATCTTGCACTTTATTTTGTCGTTGTCGCTTTAAATCTTTACAGTTTTATATTGTTGTATAAACCAGCGAACGAAAGCGAGCAAATTACCAACTTTTACAAAAAAGGTGTTGAAATGATACTACATCTGTAGCATGCCATTTTGTTGTATATTGTTGCTACGCTTCTCAATCTTGCGTTTTGAAACACACATTCAAATGTTTTTTCTGCTGCGTGACCATTTTTTTGCAGCTGGTTGAGCCATGAACAAATTTTTATTCTAAGTGTAATTTGGTAATCTCATCAAATCAAAGCTTTTCAAACTATAGTAAGATATAAATTTGTTGTGTAATTAGTCGCTTGCTGTGTAAGCCACGCAAACAACTGCCGCTTGTGACAGTGCTGCATAAACGTTTTTGAATATGATTTTCCTAATCATTTTGATTTGAGCTATAGCAACAAACGCGTTTCCCTTATTTTCGTTCTCATTATGACATCCACCGCTTAGTAAATTCAAAATGGCTGGGCACCGAGGTAGATATTTTAGGCGATTCTACTGCACTTCGTATTTCCGTCAATAAGTTCGTCGGAAGCTTCCTGAATATTTAATTTTATAATGCCTCCCTCCAGTGGTTTTACACCCAACGCTCAAGAAAATATTTTTGTCAAAGTTGTTTTTTTCGACAACATCGTGGAGTTAATCGCGAAAAATTGTCTAAAAGGGTACAAACGTTTGCATAGAGCTTTCTCATGCTCACTGCATAAAGCTTGGTTCTGAATCCACAGTTAGCCGATGTTTACTCCGCTAGTTAGCTTTCCTAGTTTAAAGATTCTGGCGATATTATTCTCTCACTAAATAGACACAACAATTGTCTTGTTTGCTTGCTACCCTCACTCCCTGCAACATTACTGCCCAAGGCATGTTGGATTTTAGGCTCAGCGGTTACTAAACGGACGAGCTCTGGAAAAAGGTAGATTGTGGCGGCGTCTTGTCGAAATTTGCTTTTTTGTGCGTCATGGCGGGTCACAGAATTGAATTCAGCCGCCTAAAAATATCAGCTCATACAATTATCGAGTCGAACGAGGCAAACGCAGCATAATTGTGTGAGCCTGAACACGCATTCACTTAAAAATAGCGATAAAACGGTAACTACTGAGCCATCAATGAACAATTTGTTTCGCTTGACCACCAACCTAAGATAACACCGCGAATCAGCATAGGGCAACTCCAGAAAGGGCAAAAAACATTGTCGTTGTTTTGATACTCGGAGCTGAATAAGCAGCAATAACATTTATGCCAAATGCACAACCTTACACCACACAGTAAATATGAACTTATTAGTGGGGGCCGCTCAAGTGCGTGCGGAACCACAAACAAATTCGAGAGAAACATCAAAAGAGCAATAGCACAAGTTGACGAATAGAAAGCAAAGGCCAAGCCCGTATTTTCTAAAAATCTGATGACTGAACGGTTTTCGACTTGAGACAGTGTGGAGCCAAACGTAGAAACATGTCATTAACATGGCACCCGAAGACATTAACATTCAAACGTTATTTGTAAACTGCCACACTGCGTTCAAAAGGTTGCCGATCGCTGTTGTGAACATACCACATTGTGTAAATCCTGTTTTGTGCAAACAGCGACAAATTTGTAGGAAAATGCCACAGAAAAAAGTGCAGTAATTTTGTGAAGGCAACTTCGTTAAAAGCGTCAAGGGAGACTGACCATAGACAAGGTAATTTGTGGCGGTGTATCATCTAATTTTTTTTTGGCGTCTTCCCATGTTAAGACCCACAAAAACTTTACACACGATCGAAAACGACACTGCTTGGCCCTTGATGTTGTCGTATAGTTTGTTTTGGTTTAATCCACGAAACAGCGCAACGTCATATACTGCCTGCTAAATGTACCAGAGTGTCAATTTACGGACATCGCCTTATTGGAAGCTATTAATTCGGCCCATATGATGTTTTAAAAATGTTTTATGGGAGCATGTGTTGGAGACGCAGTGTAATAAAAATTTTGGGTTTGGTACTCTTTATTTAAATCAGTTTGGTAATGTCACTTTTCATTATTGCTGCAACATTCAACACCACTTTCGTTACTGATCGCCGATTTTTTTACGGGGTACGAACCCAGGACGATTCCGATGACGAATCCCGATTAGCATTTTTTTAGTGAGTCTGTGTATGGGTCGAGCGACTATTCGACCAAGTGCTCGCATTACATAATGGTAGAATTGCGCTAGCATGCGGTCCGCGAGAAATCCCTTTTTTCTGTTTCAGCCTTTATGTAGTTTACAATTATCGAGGCAACCCGATAAAAACAAACAAGGAAAGACAGCAGGAAAAATGATACCGATTAAGAAGGCAAAGTTTGAGGTCAAACTTTATCAAAACAAACTTATGCCTAATATAAACGAAAAAACATTTACCATGGTTGTTTCGATCAATGAACAGTGTCACAATGAATGAGAGTACAAATACCATTATGGAATTAAAGAAACTGTATTGCCGCGATTTTTGACTTAGTACAGTCATTGTTAAGTATATGTCGACACAACATTCCTTTCGTTGCGGAATACCGCAGTGGTGGCAGCTGCTCCACCAGGCAGAAAAGTTTTGAAACGTAGTACAAACAAAGGAAGCCTAATAAAAACAGATTAAACGGCCTGAAAGATTGTGTCCTGACGAGAACGCCCGAAGAAAAGGACTACAAAAATAACTGGGACAAAATGAGTAATATCAACCGAATATGTCGGAAATAGATAAAGTGGTAAGCTCGTTACACTATACTATATTTTCCCACTAAACGACATCGCCAACGAAAACAAACCATGTGTGTGTTTAGTCCTTATAAAATACCTTGTTTTGCAAAAAAATTGATGCTAGTATTTGGCCTATAGGTATGACGCCTGCTTGTTGAGGGCTACATCCGAATCTAGGGGACCACATGTGTTACGTTTTGCAATGAAAATCGACCACAACAATAAGCAAAGTTTTAAAAAAATTAAATGCAGAAGCTCCTGACACATTTTGTTCCATTGGTGATGTAAGTGCTCTTGAGACATTTTGTTCCCTCACGATGCAAATGCTTTTGACACATTTTGGTTGTTTAATTGCAAATTCCTATGTATTACCACGCTTGCCTTAACGAAAACAAAAATCAAACAAAAGNTGCTTTGTCCTAGCCACAAGTTTTGCAACAAACATTGTCTTACGATTGTGTGAAGGTAACCTTCAGTGTTGCGGCAAAACAGGGGTGCCCAACCTTTTTGGCCGAAGGGCCACATGCGATTTGCAAATGATTTTAACTAGAAAGGGAGCTTTAACATTTTTTTGAATAATTTATCGGTCAAAACAATGAAAACTTGGAAAACTATTGCTGCAAGTCACTCGGTAATTAGTTGCTACTTATGCAAGTTGAAACGTCATTTAAAAAAATAAATGGCGGCCCACAGGTAGAGCACCCCCGCGGTAGGGCAAAAATCGCTTGCTGTTGCGACTAAGGAAAACGTGACAAAACATACGCTAGCCGGTAGTGAATTCAATCGTTGCAAATTTGCCAAAGTAGAGGCCCCCGTTTATAGAAAACTGCTTGTTCTCCTTAGGTTGGTTTGCCCACCCACGGTTTGCTGATATTAACGCCAACAATTTCCTCGCTTAGATTCTGTTACAGTCGCTATTATTTACGTCGCTAAGCAGATATCAAAGCTGTTTTGTTTTCTCGCTACCCGTGGTTCCACCTGCTGCTTTTTCGCTAACGGCGCGCTGATTTGTTAGCTTAAGCGGGAATTGTTGAGTCGAGCACTAAAAAAGGCAAATTATAGCGACCTCTAAATCTTTCTGTGCGTCATGGGTTGCGGGTCACCAGAAGATTGAATTCGGACGCCCCGTACACACGTTGTGAGAGCCACAAGGGACGGGCTCAGGAAAAAATTGCGGTAGTTTCTAACGAAACTGGTGGGCCCTTCATGTTACGCATTCGCTTTGATTGTTTTGATCGGTGAAACAACAAATTGATAACACCAGATGTAGTCAGCACTGTGTGTAGACGGTTTGCCAAGACAAACGAAAACTTTTTGGATCGTTGATCGTTGTTACAATTTGATCAGCGTTGCATACATACGCTAGCATAGTGCATGACACGACCTATAAAATTTTTCCTATGGCAAAAATTCTGGCACCTGTAAAATCGCTTGCACAAATCAACTCAATGAGGCAAAAATCAGGAACGTTTTTGTTAACAACAAACATTTTAATCTAAAAAGTGAGTAGTAACAGTTGTCTTCACTCTGACTAAAAGCGTTTTGCCATAGAGATTTTAAAGTTGCGCATTGTGCATATTTCAGAATTATCTTGCACTTTATTTTGTCGTTGTCGCTTTAAATCTTTACAGTTTTATATTGTTGTATAAACCAGCGAACGAAAGCGAGCAAATTACCAACTTTTACAAAAAAAGGTGTTGAAATGATACTAAATCTGTAGCATGCCATTTTGTTGTATATTGTTGCTACGCTTCTCAATCTTGCGATTTAAAACAAACATTCAAATGTTTTTTCTGCTGCGAGACCATTTTTTTGCAGCTGGTTGAGCCATGACGAAATTTTTATTCTAAGTGTAATTTGGTAATCTCATCAAATCAAAGCTTTTCAAACTAGTAAGATATAAATTTGTTGTGTAATTAGTCGCTTGCTGTGTAAGCCACGCAAACAACTGTCGCGTGTGACAGTGCTGCCTAAACATTTTTGAATACGATTTTCCTAATCATTTTGATTTGAGCTACAGCAACAAACGCGTTTCTCTTATTTTCGTTCCCATTATGACATCCAGCGCTTAGTGAATTCAACATGGCTGGGCACCGAGGTAGATATTTTAGGCGATTCTACTGCACTTCGCATTTCCGTCAATACGTTCGTCGGAAGCTTCCTGAATATTTAATTTTATAATGCCTCCCTCCAGTGGTTTTACACCCTATGCTCAAGAAAATATTTTCGTCAAAGTTGTTTTTTTCGACAACATCGTGAAGTCAAACGCGGAAAATTGTCTAAAAAGGCAAAAATGTTTGCATAGAGCTCATCCGCACTGTAGAAGCCTGCTTATGAATCCACAATTAGCCGATGTTTACTTCGTCAATTAGCTTTCCTAGTTTAAAGATTCTGGCAATATTATTCTTTCACTAAATAGATACGACAATTGACTTGTTTGCTTGCTACCCTCACTCCCTGCAACATTACTGCCCAAGGCATGTCGGATTTTAGGCTCAGCGGTTACTATACGGACGAGCTCTGGAAAAAGGTAGATTGTGGCGGCGTCTTGTCGAAATTTGCTTTTTTTGGGTCACAGAATTGAATTCAGCCGCCTAAAAATATCAGCTCATACAATTCTCGAGTCGAACGAGGCAAACGCAGCATAATTGTATGAGCCTGAACACGCATTCACTTTAAAATAGCGATAAAACGGTAACTACTGAGCCATTAATGAACAATTTGTTTCGCTTGACCACCAATCTAAGATAACACCGCGAACCAGCACAGGGCAACTCCAGAAAGGGCAAAAAGTATTGTCGTTGTTTTGATACTCGGAGCTGTATAAGCAGTAGTAACATTTATGCCAAATGCGCAACCTTACACCACACAGTAAAATTGAACTTATAGTGGGGCCCGCAGCTGTATCGCTGACATAACCGAATGACTTAAAAGAATAGCACAAAATCAACACGGCGGTGTTAGTTTCACCATAATTCAGCCCAAGTGCGTGCGGAACCACAAACAAATTCGAGAGAAACATCAAAAGAGCAATAGCACAAGTTGACGAATAGAAAGCAAAGGCCAAGCCCGTATTTTCTAAAAATCTGATGACTGAACGGTTTTCGACTTGAGACAGTGTGGAGCCAAACGTAGAAACATGTCATTAACATGGCACCCGAAGACATTAACATTCAAACGTTATTTGTAAACTGCCACACTGCGTTCAAAAGGTTGCCGATCGCTGTTGTGAACATACCACATTGTGTAAATCCTGTTTTGTGCAAACAGCGACAAATTTGTAGGAAAATGCCACAGAAAAAAGTGCAGTAATTTTGTGAAGGCAACTTCGTTAAAAGCGTCAAGGGAGACTGACCATAGACAGGGTAATTTAAGGCGGTGTATCATCTAATTTTTTTGGGGCGTCTTCCCATGTTAAGACCCACAAAAGTTTTACACACGATCGAAAACGACATTGCTTGGCCCTTGATGTTGTCGTACAGTTTGCTTTGGTTTAACACACGAAACAGCGCAACGTCACTGTCTGCTAAATGTACCAGAGTGTCAATTTACGGACATCAATTTATTGGAAGCTATTAATTCGGCCCATATGATGTTTTAAAAATGTTTTGTGGGAGCATTTGTTGGAGACGCACGCTTAATAAAAATTTTGGGTTTGGTACTCTTTATTTAAATCAGTTTGGTAATGTCACTTTTCATTATTGCTGTAACATTCAACACCAGTTTAGTTACTGTTCGCCGATTTTTTTACGGGGTACGAACCCAGGACGATTCCGATGACGAATCCCGATTAGCATTTTTTTAGTGAGTCTGTATATGTGTCGAGCGACTATTCGACCAAGTGCTCGCATTACATAATGGTAGAATTGCGCTAGCATGCGGCCCGCGAGAAACCCCTTTTTTCTGTTTCAGCCTTTATGTAGTTTACAATTATCGATGCAACCAGATAAAAACAAACAAGGAAAGACAGCAGGAAAAATGATACCGTTAAGGAGGCAAACTTTGAGGTCAAACTTTATCAAAACAAACTTATGCCTAATATAAACGAATAAACATTTACCATGGTTGTTTCGATCAATGAACAGTGTCGCAATGAATGAGAGTACAAATACCATTATGGAATTGAAGAAACTGTATTGCCGCGATTTTTGACTTAGTACAGTCATTGTTAAGTATATGTCGACACAACATTCCTTTCGTTGCGGAATAACGCAGTGGTGGCAACCGCAGCTGCTCCACCAGGCAGAAAAGTTTTGAAACATAGTGCAAACAAAGGAAGCATAATAAAAACAGATTAAACGGCCTGAAAGATTGTGTCCTGACGAGAACGCCCGAAGAAAAGGACTACAAAATTAACTGGGACAAAATGAGTAATATGAACCGAATAAGTTGGAAATAGATAAAGTGGTAAGCTCGTTACACTATACTATAGTTTCCCACTAAACTACATCGCCAACGAAAACAAACCATGTGTGTGTTTAGTCCTTGTAAAATACCCTGTTTTGCAAAAAAATTGATGCTAGTATTTGGCCTATAGATATAACGCCTGCTTGTTGGGGGCTACATCCGAATCTAGGGGACCACATGTGTTACGTTTTACAATGAAAATCGACCACAACAATAAGCAAAGTTTAAAGAAAAATGAGATGCAAGCGCTCTTGACACATTTCGTTCCATTGGTGATGTAAGTGCTCCTGAGACATTTTGTTCCCTCACGATGCAAATGCTCTTGACACGTTTTGGTTGTTTAATAGACATACTTGAAAATTCATATTTATTACCACGCTTGCCTTAACGAAAACGTTTTTAAATGCAATAGCAACGAAACCTCAAAATATGTAAAATTAATGTGTAACAGCTAAAATGTGTAACTTGCATGTCCTGATGTCCAAAAAGTACTATTACTCCTTTTCGTCGTTATCGCATTGCCTCAATACAATTTGTTCATTGTCATTTAAAGTGCGCAAATACACGGCTACACAACGATCTTATCAGCCTGTATGGAATATTTGTGCTGCGTCGGTATCATGTACCGCCCTTTTGTCCGTAAATAAAGTTCCATCGAACGGTTTTGTGTTAAATTACAAGACCAAAAAACTTAATCCAAACTTTGGCGGGTCATATGCAACACGGTTTGAAACCACAGCCGCGGGCCATTTGGGTCGGCATTGGACACCCCTGAAGTAAATGTTTTAAGGACGTGACCATTTTTGACCTAGCCGCTAGTTTTGCCACAATCGTTGTCTTACAATTGGTCCAGGCATAGTTCTGTGTGGTGAGACAAAAAACAATTGTATTGTGACCAAAGACAGTTGGCAAAAGTGCAGCCGCTAGCAGATCATAATTCAAAACGTGGCAAAATCACTCTGAGACGGAAAGGTTGTTTGCACAAAAACTGCTGGCTTCTTACAAACTAAGACTGTTACCTACCTACGTTGTACTGATATTAACACTGACAATTACCCCGATTAAATTTTATTGCTGTCGCTAAATATATACAAAAGCTGATTTGTTTCCCCGTTACCCGTTCACTCTACAGCACTTTTGCTGATAGCGCGTTGGCCTTATAAGCGGCAATTGCCGAGTCAAGCACTGGAAAAAGGCAAATTGTGCCGACCTCTCAGTTTCAGTTTGGTTTTCTGTTGGCGGATATATTTTTTAAGGAACCGTAGGGCCTTTAGTGTTATGCATTCCCTTAGTTTGACTGATAAAATCGAACTGACGTGACCAGGTGCTGTCTGCATTGTGTGTAGACTATATACGGTTGCTTGAACATGAAGACAAACATTTTACTTCGTTGTCGGTTTGACTTGTTACGATTTGTCCAGCGTTGCACAGAAACGCGAGCGTAGAATATGTCACAACCAATGTTCCTTCGGCGATAATTATGGACACTCAGAATCAACTCGTAAATGGCTGTTTGCTGATGATGATAATCACGTTTTGTGTTATTACATTTTCTAAAACTAAACGAAATAAAACAATTCGAGCGTGTTTATTTCGCTCTAGTTTATTTGCTTTTTCTTACATAGTTTTAGGTAAAGCATCAATTCAGTTGCGAATAAATTAGCGTTTTTGCACATGCGTCAAAATGAGGCAAAAAACACGAAAATTTTGTCAACAACGAACATTCTAACCAAAAGTGGGCAGTGAAGTTCCCTCCGTTTAGACTAATCGTGTATTGCCATTGACGTTTTGCAATAGTGCATTGCATACCATTTCTGACTTAACAGGAATAGGACTGTCTTTATCTTTTAATGCGCCAATGCGTGTGTCTGTTTAAACACTGTTTTTCGCCTTATAAAGATATAAGAGGCTAATTAAAGGAAGCTAATGGTGCTTTTCGCATTAGAGTATATTTTTTTGTTACTAGCAAAATACATTTATTTGTTTTCATCGTTGTCGGTTTGAAATACGATTTGTCCATTGTTGTACAGAAGAGCGACCGCAGAGCAAGCGGTGGCCAGCAGAAAAGTTGTCCCGGCTAGAATCATAGTTAGCCAAAACACAGATATAAAGTTGCCAACGACGTCCACGATGGATCCTAAAACGTAATAAAATGAAAATCATAGAACGATGAGCAGTCAGGACAAGTTATTAATTGATCACCAACCTGACACAACACCGCTGATCAGCAGGGCAACGCCAGAGGCAGCGAAAAACATCGAAAACGTCGTTGTTCTGATGCTCGGAGCA
>QXVZ01005248.1:0-12204 GCA_008931825.1 Phallusia fumigata
GTGAACAAACTACCAAACAGTAACATTGGTGCAGTTGAGAAAAATAAGTAGAAGACGAGTGTCAGGCCTGTTCAATGAGACTAAAGACGACATAAAAAATTTAAGGTGAGTGAAAAAATGTTATGTGTTGTTAGTTATGCTTCTCGTTCTTCTAAAGTAAAAATGAAGTTTATTGCTCCATCACTTGTATCTCTTCAGACGGGGTTAAAATAAAGACGTGCTGGGGTTACGTTGTAGGGTGCTACTTCTCTTATTGTACCAGCTTTAAAAACCTATAGATAACAAGGATAAGGTAACGTCAAAAAAAGTGCTAAAGAAAGCCACATGACAGATGTTCCACAATAGTGAACGTCATCTTTTCATAAATGTTCAGCAAAGAAACCTTGTAACGCGTGACAATATGCTTCGACAAACTAAGACCGGTACATGCACATCACCCAAAATCCAAGCCTTGCATTTAATTTGTCTTGTTATATTCATGTTGTAAGCAAAACTCGTGCAAATCGTCCTTCAAATGAAAGACAAAACAAAGCAATGAATATAAACGACGACACAGTTCGATCGAGTCAGATACCTAATGGGTATTAATCGGGGATAAGCTTGCTTACGTCATCGACACATTTGCCCTTAACCTCGGACGGCAATGGTAAACAAAGTAACGTAACGATTGTCGTTGTGTAGAATGTATGACTGACAGACCTACGTAGCATCTGCGTCGAGGCCCAGCTTTAGCAACAGTTGCAATAAAAGTGTAAATCTTGGGTGAACTAAATTTGTAAGAAATGGACCAGAGATGTCACAACGAAATTTGAAAGATGTTCAGCTGATTAGAAAATGATGCCAATTTTTTATTGGACATATCTTCGTCCGTAGGGTATTCGCAAGTACTGTAGGTATTTAGCGGATCTCAGGTCCGTCAGACATGAGATTTGATATGTATGGGTCTGAGGTGAGCACAACGACAGAGTGAGCCGCGGTATTCGTAACATTTCGTTTTCTCTGAAATCGGATATCGACAACAAATTGAACATAATATCCACCGGTCATCCTTTAAACACACCCAGTGTAGGAAGTGTGTTGCAGCTTTACACAACTCGGGTGTTTGTCAAAGCAACAAGTGGGTATTTGTGTTGCATAAACTGCCTATGAAGTTACAAAAGTCAGAACAACGCAGCAGACGCAACCAATTGGTTTTGCTAACCTCTCAGTCGTTGCAACCAAATTAGATGAATACTACTTCCGTGGTAGCTGAGTGTTTTTTTCCATTAGTTGACAGCAGTGTTGTTGCCAATTCAAAAACCGAGCATTTAGCGTAACTTGGATTGGGTGAGATTATTTGTATCTTCTGGTTACCGCAGTCTGTTACACATAGCACAGAAAAGGTAATTTACTCTCAACTGTATATTGGCAATGTCAGGTGTGGAACTGCCGACAAGTTACAGGGGACCTGAGATTCCACATACACCACCCGCACCAGCAAGTCACTTTCGCGCACAAAGAGCAAGGTATAAAATCTTTACAAAACTCCACAAACCAAAGATCGTTTGTGTAGAATTTTCTCGTCTCGCTACAAAAGAACTGAAAAAACTCAAAGCTATTAGAATTTAGCCTTTAGTACACAAGCACTTTGCTTCTTTTTACACCGTATTTAGTAAGTCGTCGCCCATTTCAAACTGCAGGTCGGCACACGCACCTGGATTTTGCTATGATTGATCTTTTTACGATTTAGGAAAAAATGGTTGAAGTTTATGTTTAATTTGTTCAAACTTTTCAGATTTCGATCTCAAGACCAAGAAAGGAACCGCAATAATCTTCGACAATAATTACTTTCCCTTAAAAAAGAACAAGCTCCAAAGCAAAACAATATGACACCCACTGGAAGTTGCTAGTTAATCTGGGTAAAATGCCGGAGCCGGACAAATTGGAAAAGCTAATTCAGCACAGGAAAGAACAGGAGCGGAAAAATGACAAAATACGGATTCACAAAAACAAGATTGAGAACGACAGGTTACGAGCAAAATCGGCCAGTTTTGAGTGGTACAAGGGTAAGTATACGTAACCTGCACTTGCAATTAATCTACCGAGAACAGGCATGGGTCAACAACATTATTAAATACGTCTTTTCGAACCCAGGGCTTCGAATAGCATTGTATTTGACCATGCAATATGCAAAAAGGTGTCATAGCACGAAAAAATGACATTTCTGGCGCAGTTTGGTTGTCATATGTCCACAACTTTTTAACCTATTGAAAGTAAACACAAAATAAAACGTTGTATACTTGGCTTGGTTTAGCTGTTTGCACCATAAAGCACCAAAGTTGTTTTTTGGGAATACCTTGGGATAAGATCATCTTAAACCTGAAATTCTGCAAAGTGCATCTATAGCAGTGGTCCTTATACCATTTTCCCTCATTTCTGCCTAGATCAAATTATGATTCCCCACAATTTACCCAAATCTCATTTATCTATTTTGCTATTTTTGCCTTACTCGAACAGTGTTATTTTTATGCAATGGGCCTCTAACAGCTAGGTGCCCACCTGCTAGCCCGTCATTATCCACATGTGGGCAGTTACCCACAGGTTTAGAAACACTTATCTATAACCATCCAAAGTTTTGGCGGGTATTGAAAGTTGCGAACACTAAACCAAAACTATTGAACTTTTCTATTGACTCAAAGGACTTGGGTCATACAGTTTTGTTTCGTACAATAATGTCTGTCGGGTTAAATGTTTCAGATTAATAACATGTGATAATCTCGTTTAGAATTGCGGCAGCGCGAGTTTCAGTCGCTAGAAGGTGAGTACATGCGAAAGTTGGAACGAATCTACGACCGACAGCTGCAAATTGAAGATGGAAGAAGAAAGGTGGAGGAGAAGAAACAAGAAGAGAGACAGATTAAAATAGAGAGGTGTGCTTAGACAAATCATCAATACGAAATATACATGTTTGTTTTACAGTATTTGTTCGTCAATACAGTATTTGTTTTAGTAAGTCAATGATTCTCAATGTGGGGCGCACGAATGGCAATTTGAATACTTAGCTTTATTGTTCTATCGAAACTTTTAGCACAAATTACTGTCGCAATATTTGTACACTTACGTGTTTTTATTCTATTTTGCGTCCAAGCATAGTCTGGATCTGGTTTAACTTCATTTTACTAATCTTCTGGTAGAAAAGATTTTAAACCCGATCCAACCGGAAAAGTCTTAGGCTATTTTCATCTCTGTGGTAGTTTAGGACTATTTATTTTGCCTTAAAAATGCATGACTTTGCCAAATTGAATTTAACAAATGGCATTCTTGAGACGTAACATCGATTTTCATCAGGCGGGAGATTTTGGAGGGCAACAACGAAACTCAGGAACGTGAGAGAAGAAAACAAATGCATGGGATCAAACAGGAAAGAGTAAAATCATTTATGAGCAAGGCACGATTGTTATCGACCGGTTACCGTGACAACGACCCTCCACAAGCGTATTACAAACGAAACGGAATCGTCCCACCTGACAGATTTGTAAGTGTTATGGTCACGTGCTGCACACAAAAAAACATAAACTCACTTAAATTTGTTTACACTTAACTTGCTCAACACAGTAGGGCAGGGTCTGGAACATGCTGATAATAAAGTTGGTAACAATACTGGGTAGCACAGCCCCTAATTAGGAGGTCGTTTTAGGTAAAGAAGAACCTCCTAGAAAATCATGGTAACAAGGTGAAAGTTTATTTGTAATTGTGTTCACCCCAACCCCAAGTTTGTTAAACAACCCCACCAGGGACAAAAAGAAACCACTTGTGAACAAATTTGTTTGCACATAAAGGTTACACCCGAGATGAGCGCCAACGCACAGGCATCGTTCGGCGGTGGATCCAGACCACCAGCGTCATCAGAGCACCTTTACAGAGCCAGCAGGCTTCCACGTGAAACTCCATTTGGTGTTTCAGGTACGTACGATTGCGGAACACTCACATTATACTTGGCGTTTATAAAGCTCAGGTTTGCCAACCAGTCGATATGGCTATAGACAGTTGTGTGAATAATTATCATATTTGGTCATCCAAAGGACAACTTAATGAATTGCATTGTGCAAAGGATTAGAAAACAATATGCCGAGGCAATTGCGTGATGAGGACAAAAACAGTTCTACAAGATGTAGTACTACCCTTGATTCACCTATAAAACTGTGGGCTTCAAAATTAGCAGCTGAGGGGGTGTTCGACTCAACACATTCAAAACTAAACTTAACTCATACTGTCAAACACCACGTTCTTGTTTGTGTCACAAGCACAAAGAATAAATTCGCCACGCGTTTGTTGCTTTAGTGCCCGACCAACTTCGACGAGACAGCGCGCGAAGCCGAACTGACAGCGTTATGACAAGATCCGATCGTCTCTCGGTCACAACAATAGACGAAGACCTCACCGACGATGACGTGTTGATTGATGAGGTCATTCGAGTTCAGGTTAAACTTCGGCCCAGCACAGCGCCAGGCAAACGCCACAAGCAGAACGGGACCGAAGCGCCGAAGACGGGAATAATCACTGAGATCAATGGAGACCAGCAAACTGAAGATGGCAGCGGCGATGAAGACGTGGAAGAAAGGAGGCCGGCAACAGCGTCTGCGACAGTCCGCTTTACAGAAGAAAACGATACAAAAACATTGTCGCGACAGAAATCTCCCAATACACGTCGACGCGGCAGTTTGCGCCCACAGAATATGATGATGTTTCGCCGAAGGTCGCAATCAAGCGCGGGCTCTGCAGGGACATCTGGCGGCGGCCGCAGTGCATCGTCAACGCCCAGAAGAGGTCAGCGCCCTGGGCAAGGACACCAACAGTTAATGTCAAATGTAGAGCAAGAGCGCATTCGTAGGAAAATGCGAGAGAAGGCGATTTGTTTGGAATCCGAACGCATGAGGCGGGCGTACATCGCCCAAAACGGCTTGACGCCGAAAAACCGCCGCCCAGCCAGCGCTTCGCCGAGGTTGCTGGCGCAAATGGTGGCTTGGAGAACTAGAAACCTTGGTGAGACTGAAAACGAGCTGGTAAACACGAAACGGCGGCGGACTAACGAACACACTCAGGCAATGGTAAAATACATGAAACGTTGTGGGCGTGGAGAGATTTTCGGGGATCCCGTTGAAGCACAGGGAATTTTGCTGCAAACCACACAGAAACAGTTGGATAGATTGCAAAACAATGTGGAAGAGTTTGTAAAAAAGTAAAAGTGGGTAAATGCCGATGAAAATGTGCAGTATTTGTTAATTGTTGCCGAGATTAGTGTGGGGGATAATTTAAAAGTATTCTTCATTTAAGTTTGCTTTGAGGAATACTTTTAGGTTTTTCTAATTGCCAAAGTTTCCATTCGATATATATTACATTTTTTATTCCTTATATATTCGGATTTCGTCCAGTTTCGTAAAAAATCCGTCAAGTGTGTTATGTTTTGTGGAGAGTTTCGGTTCTTGTTAAGTTCCGGTAAAAAATAAAAATGAGCAAACAAGCAAGTGTCAACTTGGTCAGGGGTAGGAACAATCAACCCAAACAAGCAAAAATGAAATACAGACAAAAAATAGTACTACATTGAAAATATAAGAACCGTTGGGAATCAAGATGTAACCTTTTAATTACAAATTGATTTCTATGGCTCAAACACAATGACGTGCCAATTTGTATCTTATAACTTATTCCCGTACCAGCGTTTGGTAAACTATTTTTGCTGATTATTTTTAATCATTAAAAGTGTTTTTTTTAAACAAAGAACTAAAAGAACTATTTACACATGAGAAACCTCTGTTTATTTTACCATTTAATCAATCTACATTTTACCAAAACTGCTTCTTTGCCATCGTTTGTTTTCTACCAAACTCGGAAGATTGGCTGTGTAATTAGTCTTAGCGTTTGACATATTAATTTTAGCAAAAGCTCAAGTGCCATTTTTTTAATACGAAGCGTGCTACGGGTTGGACACTCCTGATCTGAAGCTTTCACTAAAGTGATAACAAGTCATTTTTTAGTTTTACAAACCTCAGATGGTGGTAAGTTCAGTCTCAAGTTTTCCTTCTTCCTCATCGATGTCTTGGTCATAACGCTCTTTGCTTATCTAATACAATGAGAAAATCTTGGTAAACGCATTACATGTGCACTGTAGTATTTAAGACAAAAAGTAACAAACCTTTTTGTTCTTTAGTTTCTTTACAATTTGTGCATCCTTTCTAAGCTCCTCCATTTCCTCGTCATTAAATGCCTGAATAGTAGAACCAAATGTTTCAATGAGTTAAATTTTTCTTCTTTTACTTCATAAAATTTCAACTTACCATCTTTTCCTTGCGCTCCTTCCGTTTAATCTTTTTCAATTTTCTAGTTTCCTTTCTGACTTTGGTTTCCGACCAGGCCTTGGCTTTTTTGCTCACATACTTGGGTCGAACTTCACCCGAGTTTTCTCTTTTTTTAAGTTCTTCTTGTCTGTGTTTCTCCCGAGCCTTGTCTCTGTTGAACAGAAGGCAAAAATGATGGCAAGTCCAACAAAGCAACTGAACGTTTCAATCAGTGACAGTCAGTGAAACTTGGTGCGTTCAAGTACGATGAAATATGGCATTACTTAAAATAATTTCGCTCAGTTTAAAATTGAGCAATAAACAGTATTTCCTAGTTTAAGTTAAAAACATGCTAAGTTAGCTTTATTAAGTGGCATACTTGTACTTGATGGAGCGTGTATCTACTTCGCTCTCAACGAATCCAGTAATTTTCTTGTTCTTAAGTTCCGGCATTTTCGGGAGACGCAACAAACCAAAACCCGTCGCCAACTCTCCAAGTTTTAAGTCTGCGACGACATTCTAATTAGGCATATGAGCATCCAAACGTAATCATTTTATATCAGAAATTCACCTTTAATTCGAAATATCAAGTTGCATTCGTGCTTGGCGTAAGCTTGGACGAACGACACAAACGCCCTTGTTCCCCGTTCCATCATGGCACGGTCGTTTGCCGACAAAGAACGTAGACGGGTCAGCCAGTTTTGTTGCGACGTGTCAGTATCGGGGGAAAACTCCTTAAAATGGGCACCAACTTGAGACAAAAGCTTAAGCACAAACACAGTCACCAGTCATAAACAAATTGTGCTGACATAATCGTGGCGTACCACACCGAAAACGTTTGTAGAGGCCAGACAGAACTGACCTTCAGTTTTGGGATTGAAAAGTCAACATGCCAGGGTTTAGTATTGTAATCCTGCAGTAACTCTTATCTTTTTACAATTAGGATGAAACGAGAAACTACATACCACCATGGGAGCTTTCTGGTTGATTTCAACAAAATCCACGTAGGATGATTCGGATTCAAGAAGAAACACAAGTGCGTTTCCTTTTCTTCCAACTCGGGCTGTCCGACCGCAGCGATGAACAAAAGCACTAAAAAGGGCATTGTGGTTACATCAGTTCCTAAATGTCAGCGCATTTACTATTGAAAAAAACATTTAGAGTCAACATTTAGTTGTGTTTTGTTAAAAAAAACTGTACACAGAATACATTAAGTTGAAATGGTAATTCAGCTACGCACCTGGCATTATTTGGAGGATCATATTGAAGAACCCAGTCTACATCTGGAATATCTACTCCTCTTGCCATAACATCAGTACAAATCAAAACACCACTGTACAAAGAACACTACAGATTAACATATTCATATCATTCTATCCAACCTTGAACTTGTCTTGTTCAAATTGTAATTTTTTTTACACTTGATATGATATGCACATCAAATTTTTGTTTACCTGTCGATTTGTCGAAACTTGCTAAAAATTTGCAACCGACGTTTTTTCACCTTTCCGTGGAGTAGCAGCACAGAGAGATTTGAACCCATTAAATCTTGACAACAAATTATCAAAATGAGTTAAATCAATAACCATGAATAAAACACTTATTTGTTACCTTTAACTGCTCTGCCAAAATACTCAACACTTGCACAGGTTGAGAAAAATATCAGAATTTTCTCTTTGTTTCTTTTTGAAAGAAAGCTCATGAGCTGGGGAAACTTTTGGGAGGTCTCACAAATTAAATACTGATTAATAAGTGAAGAAGGTGTCTTCACAGCATTTACAGCAGTGTTGGAGGCAAGAACCTGATTGAGTTTCTGTGTAAGTTAAAAAAAGTTTATAGTTTCAATTATAAATGCATACAGTAGGCTGTTATCATGTAAAACACAATGCGGCACACATTGTCTGTGGGGCTTTTTTTTAAAGTTGCATGCTGACTAAAAATAATAAGTGCTATTATTGTGTCAGTATGCTTTTCTTTTCACAACGTGAATAGTCACTTACCACCAGACATTGGGTCAAATACACATTACATGCATTCGAATGCCCTACAAACACTTGGTTAGCTGTATTCGTGTTCATGAATATTTACGTTTTTGAGCACAAGTAATTCAAATTGTATTCAAGTAAACCGATTCATGTATTTGTATTCATGAATTCTTTTGAAAACTTCGGCAACAAACGATTTGTGTTATTCAAATAAATGGGCTTAAGTATTCGAATATTTCAGAGATCAACATTTCAAATATTGTTCGAATAACCGGCTTATTTGCATTCTTGAATTGTTAAGTAGGTTTCCAAGGACAACAATTTGAATTGTATTATAGTTTGAATTGTATGTATTATAGTTCGAATAAATAGTTCGTTGTTTGTATTCATATTTGCTAATGGTTGCAGGATTTCTTTAGGCTACCTATTCAATTGAATTGCAAGCCATATTCATAGTTGCTAAATCCCAAAAAATTTAGATGATTACTGAATAAAAAAAGATAACATGTTTGAAAAAACCCCAAACATACTCCTGTGGTCATAGTTGTTGGTAGTTCTTTGCTTAGCCAACAAAAGTTTCAACAATTAACAATTGATTGCGCATTTCTGTTCACGAATTGTTACGACAATAACAGGTTCTTACAACTCAATTGTATGCTATTCATACAAATATTTATATTCATGAATACTCCATTCCGATTTTAATGTCAACTATTCGAATAGTATTCGCATGAGTTCACGCAAAGATTCAAATTCGCGAATAGTCTGTTTGGATTTCAACTTTAACTATTCAAGTTGTTTTTGAATAAATTGAAGCATGGATTAGTATTCATGAGTTGCTTTGAATATCAGCATTGACTACTCCAATTATAATCGTGCATGTTTAAATGAAAGCAAGAAGTATCTGAAAGTGAATGATGAATACAAATTGCCCCATGGATATATGTGTTGTTAACAAATAACAATATATGTGTCATTTGGAAGATCATTAAAAATGGAAAATCTTACAATTTACCTGTTTGACAACAATCTTTACAGGGTTTCGCATTCCAGCTTTAATCAGTTGCTCTACTTCATCTGTTTGTGTTGCACTGAATAATCCAGTTCTTCTTTGCTTTGGCAAAAATCTTTGAAAAGAAAACAAAATATAAACAAAGTAAGTGACCTGAAATAAAGTAATCCAAAATATCCCAAGGGTTTCTGTATACCTAAGAATATTTGTGAGGGTTTTGTGAAATCCCAAATCTAGCAATCTGTCAGCTTCATCGAGAATAAAAACTTCCAAAGACTTCACTCCAACTTGCATTTGCTGACAAGTCTCAAAAACATAACTAATCCGGCCAGGAGTACCAACAATGATATGTGCACCTAAAAATATCAAAATCAGCAATTAACACAGTGCAAAATGTGTTTGCTAAAAACATAATGTATGTACATTTATGCATGTGAGGATTTATTACCTTGGTCACTAAACTGCGAGATGTCTTTCTCAATGTTGCCCTTTCCACCAATGCACAACATACTTTCAAAGGGACATTTATCTGGGTCATAAAAGCTCTTGAGCACTTCATATATCTGACTTGCAAGTTCACGTGTTGGGCTGATTATAATACCTCCAATCTAAAAAGATACACAATGTTGAGGACAAAAAACAACACAGCTAAAAGTTTACGAAAGTTTCTTTTGTTGCCATAAAAAATATTTTAAGTTTCATGTGGAAAGAAAAGTCATAATTAGAAACTAACTTGATAGAAATTTTACTGGGTAGGACAGGTCACTAAAGTGTTCCATACAAATACAAGTTATGTGAAAAAACATTTACTTGGAAAAATCGCGACACAAATACTGTTACAATACAGGCTAAACATCAAATCAGGGAAACACTTTAAAGATTGAAGTTTAGCCACATTTGTTTGTCACAAACTATTTTAACAATCACATACATCATTTCGAATGCACAGGCAATAAAAATATGCTAGTTGCTGCTTGAGATATACCTGGTGAGTTTTTAACTTTTCTTTACGACATTGCAACATTTGCAGAAGTGGAATAACAAAAGCGAGGGTTTTACCACTTCCAGTGACAGCCTCTACGCAAACATCTTTGTTTTTCAAAAACGTTGGGATTGTCGCAACCTGCACAAAAATGCATTTTGGTGCCACAATAGCTTAGCTTTTAAATGTAAATCGCAGGTAAAACAAATCTCGATTTACCTGAACAGGCATCATTGTTGGAAACTCCAGAGATTTGATGACATCAAGTAGATGTTCATTAAGATCTGGACACACAGTTTTCCAATTTGGGTTCATAGCAATAGTTTAACTTAAAGCAAAAACAAGACTTATGCATCTAAGCTACAATGACATTTCAGTAAGTTATTGTCATGCATGTGCACCAAATGAAATTATCTTCCAGGGGCCAATAAATTACAGCCAAATTAACCTAAACCCTAATGCTTAACTATTTATTACCATTTCACCTGTAACATTATACTCCATACTAGAGTACTGTAAATGTGTTACTTGATCCCTAGATAAGTAAATGTAAATTTAGCACTTCTAAAAGTTTTTGAAATTGGATAGAAATTGTTTTACATGAGAACAAAAATGGTTATTTAAATGATTTAGAAAGCTTAAGTTCAACTTATGGGTTTTAAATGTTTTGAGACAGTTTCTATCCATTCATTTTGTAGCCTCGGATAAATCATGAATAAAACTTCCACTTAAAACTGAATGACAACATTTTTGCACATTTTTTTTGCAACAAAACATAACCCTGTCAATATGACAAACTTTCTTAATTGAGCCTGGGACATATATATAATAATATGGCACAAAAAATGTTAAATGCATCAACAAAATGTAAGACAAAAACACTGCTAGCAATTCGCACAAGTTATGCATAAGCAAACATTACATTTACAAAGTGAGCATCTAGTTTGATTTTTTTCCTTTTAAAACTAAGAATTGTTTTACCCATGTGGTATGCCAGTCTGCAGAGTATGGCAGCTGCACGCGCGAGGTGTTTTTCAAAATTTTTTTTTGCACGCCAATTTTTTTTGACTGCACGCGGATTTTTTTCTTTGCACGCGAAGGTCAAAACATAAAACAATCGATGAACAACAGCTGAATTAACGCACACATCAATTACAAATACAATAAACGCGGAGCTTTTTATATTCACGGCGAGTCGAGTGTTTTCACACTGATTCAGGATATTTTTCGACATATAAACGGATACCTTTGTAATAGGGTCTGGATTGGCAGGGATTCTGCTTGTGTTGTTTGCTTTGCAAATACATTTGCACCAAAGACATTTATTGCCTTGTCTAGTCATCTTTGTCACTTGTGTTGCACGCGGGCTTGTTGGTGTTGCACGTGGAATTAAGACTCGCGCACGCGGGATATGTCGGTCTTGCACGCCCGAGATCTCGTCGGGAACTGCCATGTTCTGCAGACTGGGTGGTATGTCCATGCTATTTTACTTTATGCTTTATAAACTGTTGTTGACTGAATGCCTTCAAATACAACAAGTGCCACATAACTACTTGGTACTTGCAGTCACCCTTTGAGCTTATTACCTGATGTGTTTACCTTAGTATCTGTCATCTGTCACTGCACTTTGTCATTCCTTTCCTACTAGCTAGTGAATAAGGATTCATGGTCTTTACTTTTTGTATTTTTTTACTTTACTCTACTATTTTACAAACAAAATTCCCTTTAATTAAGAACTGCTGATTTGATGTGAATGTCAACCAAAAAAGAACATTAGGTGAAGAAATGTGATTACCAGCAAACAGCACGATGAAGCAAGCCCCCAACTTCAATATTCTTTGGTGATATCACAGCAGTTTATAGAATTAGGCAAAACATTTGCTTAACAAATGAAAGGCTACGGTTTGAGAT
>QXVZ01005258.1:0-16379 GCA_008931825.1 Phallusia fumigata
GTCTGCTATGCTCACTGCAACAGTACAACAAGACAATAGGCTATGGCCAGCAAAGGTTTTCTGCTGGCTAACTAGATAGCATTACAATTAAGTGCACCAACCCAATTCAATTTGCCTGTTTACATAGGACTAATTTTCGCTGTATATACTTATGTCGATTTCATTCTAGACCATTGTTATGAGACAACTAACAGTTTTCAAACAGTTTTTTTGAGGCTTATATAATTTGTCTAGGAGTTCTTGTTATTAGGTGTAAATTAGACATTTAAATTAGGAAAAAATTGGACAATGACCCAAAGCATTTGCCCAACCATAAGGGTAATCATGCAATTGGGCTTAGCAAAGGAATCAAATTCCATAGTGCTCACAAGACAGTATCAGTTAATTGCAACAACTTGAAAGCCTTGCTTAGTAAAGGCACAAATGTTACTTATTGGTTCTTTGCAAAACCTGTTTGACTGAGCCAAATCAAAGCATTCGACAGAGGTTGGGTTTCGTAACAGCTCGTGTCGAAACAAGTTGGCATAAAATTTTATGTCCCAGTCATCGAATGCAAGACCAAGTTCATCGCTGGCAGCCTGTAAAAACCGAGGTCTAATTAGGTGGGTTTAATTCTCTTTTATTCTCGAGGTCATTGGATCAAATTCAGGTTCAGTTCTTTGTGTCACCCTGAGCTAGAAAGTTATGCATCACCGATTTCAAAAACAGAATATGTTCCACTAAATTAAAGTGACCACAATCAGAAATACCAAAAATTACCCATTTGATCTTTTTCACCAAACCAGCATGAAACAAACAACTTATCTACAAAAAATTTTGGGTACCTGAAGGGCTTTGCTTCTTCCTTGTATAACATCAATTTCAAACCAAGGTTTCCTTTCTCCTTCACATTCCAAGCTGTTCAACAGAGTTTTGTACCTAAAGTTTAACAAAAAGCACTATGATTATTGTCTTGGTTTAAAAAACAATTTTGCAAGAAATATTGAGCTCCATAGAATAATCTGATCCTAAATTCTAAAATGCCTTGATAAGCCTTTTACCAAAAACATTTTTAACCAGTTTGGCTATATACCAAGTAGCACTAAAAACAAACCTTTGGTTTATAGTAACTTTTCTACTGGAAGTAAAATTTCATCAAGGAATTATGGCTCAAAACATTTAAACCCGTTGCTTTTAAAAGACGTTGTTTGACCCAGCTACAAGTAGTTCATGTACAACAAACCTTAAAAATTGTATTTAACCGAACAAACTTTTTTGCTAATTTTATAGCGAAAATGGTAGGTGTAATTTACTTTGCATTGATACATCTGTTAAATAAACCTGACCATGCTCAAACTACAGTTATTACAATTAGTGCGAAAAAACTCACAATCCATGTTTCTTTGTTTAAAACCACAAATGATACCTGCATTGTGTCATCTTGTCATGCACAATATCCAGTATTTCTGTTTCATAAGCTTCAACCTCTTCACCAACAAACTTGTATCTCCATGAAGCTTCAATTCCTTTTACTGCATTTAAACCAATGTTCTTGCAAATTGAAGTTGCGTTAGTACAAAATGGTGTCCGCTGGTTTAATCTGTAAAAGCAGTTGTTCTGGATATTGCTTTAAATAAGAATTGAATTATTGCAACCATACCTTGGGCCCACTTCTATTAAAAGTTGATTTCTTTTATTGTTGTCTTTCAGTAGATAGGGATTTTCCTGTTGCAATTCCTCTGGTTCATTAAACAGCATTAAAATCCATTCCAATTTTCTGTTTACGAAACGAGTGGAGTGGAATAAAAACATGCCAACAAACAATGACATTTTATGTATCAAGGCTAAAGTTGTTATTTTAAATAAAAGCTTTGATTTAATTGATGAAAGTTTCTACTCTTGGAAACATTACCAATTACTTTGGTGTCATAAAACACAGGTGATGCTAATGATGTCAATGGATTAAGAACCTATATGAAAACTTAACCACACCCAAAACAACAATGTTTCAAATACAAATTCACCTACCTTTTGTCAACCACAGAAAGGACATCATCATCAAGCCAGACATTGTAACAGATTTCTTTGGAATATTCCCATGGTACGTTGCCAAGTAACTGTTTGAGCTTGTTATCAGTAACTGTATGGCTGCCATTTGCTAGCTGGTAGTAATGTAATATTACCATCTTTACTTAATATGGCTAGCCTGGCATTTAAAAAAACACTGGCTACAGTAAGCTGCAAATATTCAAACAGAAACTTTTTGCAGATGCTGTTAAATTTAGACTGTGAAATGTTAAAAAAATTTCATCACAAAGTATTGGTCAACAGCAAAAACCATCAATGCAAGGGATGACCAACCATTTGTACCAAATGCACAAATTGTTTTTCCCCAGATTTAAATGTGCCACATCATGTTGTACACCCAAATTGATTTAAAGCATGACAGTGTGGACATATTTGGCACATATGTATCTATTTAATATGTGTAATACAGCAGGGTTAAGATTTCGAGTAAAAGCAAGCCTAACTATAATTACTTTATTAAATTTACACCAGATATGATTTTTATTTATTGTTGGTCCCTGTTCAACTAATTGGCCACCCCTGCAGCAAACACTACACAACAAAAATTGAAATCCAGTCTGGCAGCTCATAGTTTCGAAAGCTGAGAAAAGACATAAAAATATGAACTTCAGCTTCACACCTGGCACATTAGTGCTGTGGAATATTTTCAAAATCAGTTTTAAAGAACATTTAAAGGAAATAAACTTTGGAATTTTTTATGTGTCATGTAAAACTGCACATTCAAGACATAAAACATATTGAGAAAATTAAGAAGGGGTTTAACAACCCCAAATTTTTTACACTACTGTGATTCAAGATAAGTGTAGTATTACCAGCAGTGACTTAAGTTAAGAGTCTTTATCTGGATGTGATGTAAGACAAGTCAAGTCTTAAAATACCAACTTATGACACGCTCAAGCCAATACAACACTTGTTACAGAACATCAGATAATTGCAAGAAAAATCTTTCAGATGCCACTAAAATTTTGATAAAGGTCACACATAAACAAGCTGCAAGAAGATTAAAAAACAAACAATACTATGTGTCACTTCAGGGAAGGGGGTCCATAATAATATTTTTTTATTAGTTATCTTGTTAGGGATTTTGATGCAGTATAACTTTAATGTCTCAACTATTTTTTACTTGCCAAAAGGCCATATATTATACATAACAAAGAAACCTTTTTTCTTTTCTTTTATTAGAACATGACATAGATTCATTTTAAACCAACTAATAAACACTACTTTTTCCCATAAAATAGACACCCTTAGGTTTTAGTTAACAACACAATCAAATATAATACGATCATAACAGTCGTCGTTTGATTGCGCATTTGCCACGCTGCAGTTGTGACACAAAAATCCGTATTTTTGAACCATCGGAAAGTTTTTTGATCCAGATTTCGCGCTCTGTGATAGCTGTGATNGAATTGAATTATTGCAACCATACCTTGGGCCAACTTCTATTAAAATTTGATTTCTTTTATTGTTGTCTTTCAGTAGATAGGGATTTTCCTGCTGCAATTCCTCTGTTTCATTAAACAGCAATAAAATCCATTCCAATTTTCTGTTTACGGAACAAATAGAGTGAAATAAAAACATGCCAATATAAAATTACATTTTATGTATCAAGGCTAAAATTATTATATTGAATGCAAGCTTTGATTTAATTGATGAAAGTTACCACTCTTGGGAACATTATCAAGTATTCAGGTGTCATAAAACACAGGCGATGCTAATGAATTAAGGACCTATATGAAAACTTAACCACACCAAAAACAACAATGTTTCACATATAAATTCACCTACCTTTTGTCAACCACAGAAAGGACATCATCATCAAGCCAGACATTGTAACAGATTTCTTTGGAATATTCCCATAGTGCATTGCCAAGTAACTGTTTAAGCTTGTTATCAGTAACTGTATGGCTGCCATTTGCTAGCTGGTAGTAATGTAATATTACCATCTTTACTTAATATGGCTAGCCTGGCATTTAAAAAAACACTGGCTACAGTAAGCTGCAAATATTCAAACAGAAACTTTTTGCAGATGCTGTTAATTTTAGACTGTGAAATGTTAAAAAAATTTTCATCACAAAGTATTGGTCAACAGCAAAAACCATCAATGCACTTATGACACGCTCAAGCCAATACAACACTTGTTACAGAACATCAGATAATTGCAAGAAAAATCTTTCAGATGCCACTAAAATTTTAATAAAGGTCACACATAAACAAGCCTCGAGAAAATTAAAAAACAAACAATACTATGTGTCCACTTCAAGGAAGGGGGTCCATAATGATATTTTTTAATTACAGTTATCTTGTTAGGGATTTTGATGCAGTAGAATTTTAATGTCTCAACTATTTTTCACTTGCTAAAAGGCCACATATTATACATAAAAAAGAAAACATGACAAAGATTCATTTTGAACCAACTAATAAACTGTACTTTTTTTCCCTTAAAATAGACACCCTTAGGTTTTTAGTTAACAACACAATCAAATATAATACGATCATAACAGTCTTCGTTTGATTGCACATTTGCCGCGCTGCAGTTGCGACACAAAAATCCGTATTTTCGAACCATCAGAAAGTTTTTTGATCCAGATTTCACGCTCTGTGATAGCTGTGATCACTCCACACACTCGAGAACTCTCCTTTTGATGGTCAAGATATATTGGTTGACTTGTGTGAAACCATTGTTTGTCGTAAAAAAGTTTTCCATTATCAATGCGACAATCTCCTTGGTGAAATGCGTGAATACTTGATGACTCAGAAGAAATTGGTTTGTAAACTTTTCCCTTGTTAAGAAACTGCAAATCAAAAAATGAAAGAAAAATCGTTTGCACCACTTACATAAGCGATCTGTTTTAAAATATTCCAGAGTTCAAATATCAATAAATACAAAAAAATAAGAAAACTTGTGAACCATTTGAAACAGTAGACAACCATAGTAAAACTACTTTCCTAATATGCCAAAGGTTTTTGCTTGGCAGACCACATAAAAACACATGTGGAATTTCTGTCATAAAGTGTTGTCCTAGTATACTGTAACTGTAACCAATATAACGAAACAATTCAGCATAGATGCTGTAAGATTAGGTGGTTCTAACCCTGTCTCATTCTCTTTTTTATTCCTGGAAAAAAGAAGCATTGATCAAATGGGCCACATGGGCTAAACCAAAGTCCCCAACTACCTGCTACCAAACAGAAAATGTTCTAACAGGAACTGAAATAGAGCAGACAGCTCAATGGCAGATTTATTTAACTCTACAGACATATACAGATGTAAGACTAGTGACAGAAACAACCTTTCTTTTCTTCATTCTCCATGGTCTCAATTTTCATACACTGTACAGCACAGTTTTTGCAAACCTATTCCGGCTGTATGACTGTCTGTAAGCTATTTTTCCGCCACTCAATCTTACAACATAAGAAAAATTCACACAAAACAACCTACAACAATTTGTTAAATGCATGTGGACGATTTTACCACTGTCAAATGTGTAGATTAGTCCATTGGATTGGCACACACCCATATGGGACACAGCAAAATATTTGTTGGTTTAAAACAAAAAGTATGTCAAGCAGATGTGCTCAGAAGTGGGTCATGCAGGTTACTACACAAAACTTAGTTCACTAAACTCAAGTACCTTATTACAAAAATGCACCAAATCTATCAACAATGCTATTCCAAACTGCTCCTTTCTAGCTTTAAACTGAACTATATATTCACACTAGATTTATTAACGTGATTTTCACAGCACTAAATGTTACCGCTAACTGATTATGCAAAGATATACATGGCCTAATAACAGCGCACTTTGTAGGTTCTGTTTTTTTAGCTGTTGCCAAACTCTTGGCCAAATCTTGTTTTCTGTTTGTGTGATATAACTATGTACGTATTGAATGTACATTTTCTTCAGGACAGTGAAGTTTCTGTCAACCCACACTGTTAAGAAAGCAAACAAGAAAAATGAACCACCAAAAAGAAAAGGGAAAACAATAAACAAAGCCTGAATAGGTTATGGCCAGCATGAACACATTAACAGTGACTTGTCATGAAGGCAACTTTCCTGGCAAAAAGATTTAATGTTGGTGCAAATTACAAGTATATACATGCCTAGAACCGTGTTTTTCATTCAGCGGACCAAAGAGCAGTTTGCAAATGGGCCACAGAGCTATGTGAAAATGTTTGAATCCTAATTAACATGCCAAAAATTTAAGAAAATGCAAGTGATTGTATTCAACAGCAGGTTTCCCACTGAGGTACATATTGGAAAAAAACGATAAATGTTTGTTTCACAAGAAATTTAAAAATGAGGAAAGATTGCCATACAGAGTTTTTCAAATATTATCCGGGACGCACAAGACAAAAGGTTGAGAAATGCTGTCATAGAAAGCAATGACCTTTTAAGTATAGATTTACATTTAAGGTATTTTTCTGTACATTACACATAAAAAAAAACAATTAATCCTGTCAATATTACCTTTAAATCCTCAGCAATTTCATCTTCGGTTAGTCCAAACATAATTTGTGTTGGGCTGGGCTTTCTTCTTTTCTCGTTGAGTGTTGGAGCAGGTTCGTTGGCTCTACGGCGAAGTTTTCGTGTCACAGCTTTGACTTCCATAGATGAGTTGAATGCCCCTGTTAGCTCCATCGTGTGGCGCTCTGTTTCGATTTGCTTTTTCTTGTCCTTGTAAAACAAAAGATAGTACATTAAGACATTGCGAAGGGAATAAAATTAATACAGAATTATGGTGCCAAGCATAGTTAATTGGATACATTTTCAGGCCTTCCAGTATGTGCATAAAAGAAATCAATTAAACTTGTATTGTCTGTGGATTAGATTGAAAGCTATTCAATTACTTCAGAGCAAAAAAAGTGGTTTGTATTTGTCGTCTTTTATGCAGACAACCTTTCTTTCCATTTAAATAGGCATTTAAACACTACCTCACTAAGTTTGTCGGAAAGATTTAGTTTTATGACACAAATCCTATTCACATCCAGTTCTATGGGGGCCTACATTAGATGTCTGATTATATTGTGGACATTCATAGTAGAAGGTCCAGAAATTTTGGTTTAATGGAATTAGGAAACATTAAATTTTAAAAATTAGAGACATTCACCTCTAGTTCAGCAATAAGACCTTCCTTAACTTCAACCTTTTTAGTTTCAAAATCTTCAAATATTTCTTTTTGATCCTTCTGGTATTCTTTGTCAATCTGCAAGGCATATATAATTTAATATACCATGAGGTAAAAAAATTATAAATAAACATAAACCTTACATATAAAAAGCCTCTGGCAATTGTAACATGGCAGAATCGGTTCATGTACAATTTTTTTTTCAAAATCAATCACAAATTTTTAAAGAACCCTTTTTCAAATCCAGTTTTAAGGTATTTGCACAACCCAAAATCAGCACTTAAAAATACAACTTCTGTTTAAAAGCGCCTTTATAACTTAAAATCATCTTTATGTGAACAGAATTTGAGATAAAAATCACATTTTGTTTTTACCTTTGACAGTAAATAGTTGTGATAAATTTGGATTTGTTTCTGTCGTTCCTTGAAGGCTTGTTCCAACTTTTTCTGCTTGCTCCAGAATTCTGGTAAAGTTCCAGCATGTAACTGTTCGATTTGCTGTTTCAACTGGGCCAACTTTTCTCTGTACATTTGTTCTTTGATTTCTGTAGCTTCTTCCTTCCGTGCTCGGTCAGTCTCGCTTGCATCATCAGTGTCTTCATCGCAGGAAGCTGTTTTCAACATTCTGAAAGTTATTGATTTTGTGCATGGCTTGTGCTTAGGACAAAATAAAATTAAACTGCTGCAACATGCGGTTCTAATGTTGAACCAAATTTAAAAGATTGGGTTACAAAGTCTCGTGTCCGATCTGACGTGTTGGGTGCTGCTACCAAGAGGCAATGGAACAACTCATGTACCAAATTTGAACATAGACATAAAATTTCTCAAGTCACATTACTGGTGTGACAAGTATTTTCTGCGGTTGGGGCTAAGTCATGATATACTTCTTTTAAAAACATTGGCTGGAGTCTCTCTAAGTTTGGTTACATATTGACATTAGCATCTTATGGTGCAACAAGTTTAAAAATGAAACTTTAGCTGTGCCTATTTGAGTTCAACATACAACCAGCCAGCCAAAATATTAAATTGTTTTATCAGTGCAAATATACATTTAGCTCCATAGTATGAAATTTTGTCACAATTAAAATAGCAGTACATCATATACCTTGTTTCTTGGACAGTCTATCTTCACCGTCATCAAAACTGTCATAGTCATCCACGTCAGCCATATTATGAACAAACTAAATACCTAAACCTGCAAATAAAGTGCAAAAACACATGTGGTCCCTGGAAGTTTCAAATGTTGACATGCACATGTAAAGGTATGTAGACAGAAGCTAAAGTCGCTTTTTCAAGTGTTCAGGTGCAGTGTGGGTCATTAAGCCTATAAGGCAGTGGAAACAAATCCCAAGTAGGTCAATGTGGGAAGCTGTTTATGCATAACTTTGTAATAAACCATGACCAGTTTGATTAAAGAAAAATGCTTCCATATCATTTATACTTGACAAAATGCAATTTGTGATGTTATTACAGTATGTTGTTAAAATCTAAATCAGGTTTGGAAAGAAACACAAAATTGCAATGCTTGCCCTCTCTTTACACAGGTATGAAAAAGCTTATGGTTAATTATTTGGTATGCACAATCAAATCTTAAAATGTCATAAAACACAGCCAACAAAAAATTAGATCTGTTTTTTATGAGTTAATTTTGTTTGCTAGTTCAAAGGAATTTAGTATGTTCTGTCTTTTGACGACAGAATTTGATTTCTGTCTGTAATATTTCTGTATCTTTTCAGCAAACACTATCTGTAAACTTTGATTTGTTTCAGGGAATCGCGCAACAGTGTCTAGCGTAAGTTCCATATTGTCTATAGCGTACATAACACTACCCTCATATTTGCCTTTATCATTTAAATCAATTGGTAGTGCGAGGGGATGTGATGTACTAAAGTGTGTTAGCAAAACATGTTTTGCTTTCATTGCATGTGCCGTCCTTATTGCATCGCTGCATACACTGTGTCTTTTCAATTTGGTTTCAAGGCGGTGACTGTCATTGATATACAGCGAGTCATGAATTAGTATATCTGCAAAGATACCCTCCTCTATCAAGGCTTCGCACATGGGCAAGGTGTCTGCTGAATACACAATTTTCCAGTCCGCCCCCTTTAAAATAAGGCCATGTGTCCGCACTCCATGATCTACCACGACAGGAAGCATCTGCTTTAGGTACAAGGACTTCTCAATGTTCTTAATCAACCAATCAAATTTGTGCAGATTTTCTGTGGGAATGAGAGTACAATGTTTTGTCAAGCCTTTTTCCTCAGTTAGCAGCCACACCATCTTTTTAATAAAGCCTGGGAGCAACACACAAACATGGTGGTGAGGACAATGTTTTTTAATCATGTGTAACATCTCGGGCAGGCCATTAAAGTGATCCGTATGTCTATGTGAAATGAAGATTGCCTTAATTGTAGATAACACATTCTTAATTTTATTCGCTCCAAAATGTCGGTACAGTTGCGTGTAGGCTGAGTCTGCACAGTCTACAAGGATTGAAGTGTCCACTGAAGTTTGAATCAAAAAGCAAGGACCACTTCTTACTGTGGATTGAACTGACCCTCCACTGCCAAGAACCACTAAACGTGGATAGCTTCGCTTTTCTTTGGGATTTATGTCGCTGGTAGGAATATTTTCTAATAGTTCCATATACTGTGCAGTTTTGGCAGCAAAGTTTTCCAATTTGTCTTTGTTAGGTTCTTGTTCTGTTACAACGCTGCCAACACGATACTCATAGGGAGAAAGGGAATGCATGTCAAACAAGGTAGCTGCATCGGAAAACTCCTGCAGCGATCGTATCTTCTGGTAACAAGGAAACAGAATAGGGTCAATCCTATTTAATATCATTCGGTGCAGATCAGGTACTAAAAGCTGAAAGTCTTCTGAGTGTGTGCTGAGCCATAGGTGCACACAATCTTTATGAAAGCGTTTTGACCAACTTTGGTACTGATACGATGAACTTATGTGATTGGGTACCACATGTGCTACCATTTTAATGTCATCGACACACGATAAATGTGGATTTTGCAGCAGTGCTCCCAAATGGGCAGGAGTAGGACAGTCAACAATAAGCAGCTTTGATATATCTGGGGCACTAAAAACATCTTCTGGGTGAATTGTTACCTCCGTTTCGGGGTCGATTGCTGGGAGACTCCTGCGCAATTTTGCCAAAAAACTCTTGTATTCCATAAATTCCTCCAAACTCTTAAAGTCAGAATCAGTCCTGTTAAGGTCAATACCAAGATTTTTGCATTTTTCTTCACAAATGGTTGAAAAATGTTTTGGAAGAGTCAGTATGTAAGCAACAGTTGGCATTTTGTTAGCCTCTACTTTAACCATCTTTATGTTCACCTGATTGTCTTGAATGTCCATTACATCTGAATGAAGCTCATTAAATGCAAGTTTTCCCATTGTTTCCTCACACTGAACTGATGACATCAAATATCGCATAACTGCTTGTATAATATGATGCACACCTTTTGGCCCATAAACTGTCACCAGCTTGTTTTGAACAATTTTTGTGGAAAAACAAGACAGAATATCACTGGTTTTACCTGATGTAAAAAACAATTTTTCAGGGCCTTTTATTTTTGATGATAAGTTGCATGTTTGGTAGTATGTGGCCGCACCTTGGTAATTAAAAAAATAAATGCCAGTTTTACCCTGATGTTGCACATGGACAGCCAAAGATGGCACTCTTTCTGGTCCACATTTTAACACCGACACCGTTGTTGCTCTTGATGATTCGTTTAAACTAGGTTTTCTGCTTTTAGTTGGATTTGGGAAAGTTGCAGATTCTCGGTACAATTTATTCCACTTCTCTCGAAAATTGTAATCAGAACCTTTTCCATATTCCCAGTGTGCAGATGTACTCAATTGTTTTGCAACATTCCATCTTGCCAAACATAACCGATTTAACAGCATTAGCATCATGTATCTGAAAGGGTTAACATTATAACCAAAAGCACATTGAGAGATTGAAGTAATGCATATCTGAAACAAAATAAAAATGAATATGCAACAAACAGAAAGAATTTTCAGCTTAGGATTAATGCCAGATGTATGGAAAGTAATAGAATATGGGGAACTTTCAAAAATTGTCATTTACCTATATCTGCAGAAACGTATGAAGTGTTATTAAAAAGTTTTCAAACTTTATTGTATCATTTAGTCTTGATCTGTAGGTTGTCTGAAGCATATTAGTCAATATTTGAACCCACACAGTTTAGTGCATTACTAGTTTAAACTAACAGGTGGGATTTTTGTTGTTATTTTATTTATTTTCAAGTGAAAGTGCCACTTGCCTTTCAACATTTACCAGCTGTATAAAATGTGTTTAAACAACTTTATTGATAAAACAATATTGGATTCCAATACCCTGTATATGCATAAACATGAATTGGAATTGGTATCTGCATAAATCCATTTTGGACCACCCTGATCCACCATCTCTTGGTATGCAAAATCACCAGCAGAACCACATAGATACACAGTAGCACCAAAATCTCATAAACTGATCATAAACCATATTACATGACACAATCAGTTTACCAAATATGTTATGCTTGGAACAAATGCATTGAATCAATTAAGTTTTCAGGTGCCGTATCGCTTACAAAATTGTTAGGCAATGTTTTACATAAAATCATCTGAATCATTTCCATCTTGATTACTTGTCATATTTTCATCAGTAAACAAGTTTGAATATGATCGAAGTTCCGCCTCTTCCTTTCTCCTTTTTATTTCCTCTTTCTCCTTTAAACGCTGCTCATTAGCCACCTTTTTTGCTTCGTTACGTTCTTGCCGGTCACGGTCCTCCTTTTCTTGCCGAAGGTCCGGCAATTTTTCAACTTTCGTTTTGTTAAGTCTGTTAACTGTTTCGTTAATGCGCCGTTCAACATGCATGCTTTTAACGTCTTTCGAACGAAAAAAACCAACCTGACCAACTGCCATATCACCGGTTTTCTTTAAATTTGCCCAAGGTGTATACACTATTTGTATATTGTTCATTTTGTTTCCTTGGATGCTGTTAGCTTTGACAAGCTGTGCACAGTCTGAAAGCACCTCATGTGGAATGTCATCAATCAACTCGTTTGGTTTGCATCGTAAATAGACATGAGCAGATGAGACCTTGTCAACATGAAACCAAACATCTTCTGGCCAACCGAATTTAATTAAATCCTCGTTTTCGTGTTTGTCAATGCCCATGTAAATTGTGTATGTTGTGCCAGTAATTTTACTTTCAAAGTAGAACACCATCGTCTTTCCAGCACATCACACAAACTCGAGTTACACACTAAGCTCTGTTTACCTAATGCAAGCAAAACACATACTAGTCCAGTCCAAAAACAAAGCCTATTTCTCTGGTTTTATTTTTATAAATGCAGGAATTTTCCAAACCAACGTGCCCGATTGCCGCCTGTCTCCGAAGTCAATCAAGCGTAAAGTTTGACCCACAAGTCTGTAGAAATAGATATACTTTGAGTTGAGTTTATTTAAAAATGGAGGGCACAATTGGTAGGTCAAGGTTGAGCTACACCATCGTTAGAAGGCATTATGAGGCGGGGGACTAGGGGGTAACGTTGGTGGGACCAAACGAGGGGGCCTTTGTATATGACCCTGTCTTTGCAATGTCTCGAGCTATGTATAATGCAAAAGAGAACCACTTTGTTTGATTCCTACATTAATCAGCCCAAATCATTACATCTTTAATTTCCAACAGATTTTACAAACATTTCGTTGTTGTATCGAAAATTAAACATTTTCTTACGAGGTGTATAATAACCCAAATATTAGGTTTTATCATGCAGTAGTATTAAACGTAAGTTTTGCCTATTTACAATTCATTCAAAAAGTTGCACTCTCTTAAAACCAACTTCAGCTCGCTGCAAAAAGTCTGATTTTGCTTTTAAGCTACTGTGACTATAAAAACGAAACAAGCATCCATAAATTTTATTGTCGAAAATTTATGTTTCGTTGCTGTTTTAACATTCTCCGGAACGAATCGCACGAATCCAGTTTCTGCAAAAGTAAAATTTTTGAACCAGCAAAAAACGAATGGTATTAAAAAAGTGTTCTTACCCTCGAGGTTTTTTCATGTTTCCTGAGCAAAGACTGCATTTGTTTGAGTATGTAACGCCATCCGACCCGCATACGGGGTCGATATTCATGGTACATATACCCCTCATGTCAGAATCGTCGCAATCCTTTGTTACAAAAAACAACACAAAAACGAAAATTTTTTAAGGGTGTAGAGATCGTTATACAGTTGATATTTGATACTTACTAAGTTTGCTGTGTACACCACTGCCACTGAAAGAAAACAAAATACCATTTGAGAAAACAAATTGGTAACACTGGCAAAACTTTAAAATAGCGTTTGTTCTTGAATAGAACAAAAACTTACCGCAGGCAAGCAGCAGAAAAACGGTAAAACGTAATCCATTCATCCTGAAATTCACTCAACAGCAGTTTACGACTATTTGACAAACCCATCCACTAAACGCGTGGGAACGAAAACAACTGTCACGGAATGATGAGCAGTGCACACAATGTCGGACAGCAAAAGCAGACGTCGTCTGTATTTTTGAAAGGACTTATTTGTGAGGCTCATGTTGGAGAAAAAATGTTTGTGATTTTCCAATACACATAGCCTTCATTTGTTGCCCAAGTTTTGCAAACGTTGTTCGTTCATTTTATTTTTATTCTACCGGGGCATAACAACACATGAATGTGCTATGCACAAAATTTGTTCACCGTTCGATTTTCCTTCCATACTGCAGTTATATATTTTTAATTTGTTTTTGTTTTCCAATTGTTCGAAAGTTGGTGACTATTTTAATTTGATTTGACCCGTCGGGTTCCACTGGCTGGAAACAATGCCCCTTAAGTTTCTTGCTCAGGGAAACACAAGCGACCGCGACAACAACCTTGCGAGCACAAGGCGATCGTGACAAGCACTCGGCCAAGGTTAGAGACACATAAACCTTACCTGTTCTATATTGTAGTTTGTCGTTTACTACCTTTTAGCTTTTTTCTCCGTCAAGTCTTTTTGTTACTGTCGTTGACACGCATCAAATACAAGGGCTGATGAAAAAATGAATAAAAATTCCCTATAGATTCCCACGGCTTTTGCATAGTGCAGGAAACAGCTTACGTCACTCTGCTCGTCACCAGCAAAATCCCCGGGTAGCCAGCACTTGCAAACAATACGTTACATTCGGTCTGCCAGGTATTTTGTAACGCGCTGTTGGTTTATTTGAATGCACGAAAGGTTTTATTTTGACACTGATCAGTGTCGGCGCAAAAATGACTTGAATGTCGGTGGNAACGAATCGCACGAATCCAGTTTCTGCAAAAATAAATTTGTGAACCAGCAAAAAACGAATGTTATTAAATACGTGTTCTTACCCTCGAGGCTTTTTCATGTTTCTTGAGCAAAGACTGCATTTGTTTGAGTATGTAACGCCATCCGACCCGCATACAGGGTCAATATTCATAGTACATATACCCCTCATGTCAGAATCATTGCAATCCTTTATTACATAAAACAACACAAAAACGAAAATTATTCAAAAAAGGTGTAGAGATCGTTTTACAGTTGATATTTGTTACTTACTAAGTTCGCTGTGTACACCACTGCCACTAAAAGAAAACAAAACACCATTTGAGCAAACAAATTAATTGGTAACACTGGCAAAACTATAAAATCGCGTTAGTTCTTAAATAGAACAAAAACTTACCACAGGCAAGCAGCAGAAAAACGGTAAAACGTATTCCATTCATGCTGAAATTCACTCAACAGCAGTTAACGACTATTTGACAAACCCATCCACTAAACGCGTGGGAACGAAAACAACTGTCACGGAATGAGGAGCAGTGCACACAATGTCGGACAGCAAAAGCAGACGTCGTCTGTATTTTTGAAAGGACTTATTTGTGAGGCTCATGTTGGAGAAAAAATGTTTGTGATTTTCCAATACACATAGCCTTCATTTGTTGCCCAAGTTTTGCAAACGTTGTTCGTTCATTTTATTTTTATTCTACCGGGGCATAACAACACATGAATGTGCTATGCACAAAATTTGTTCACCGTTCGATTTTCCTTCCATACTGCAGTTATATATTTTTAATTTGTTTTTGTTTTCCAATTGTTCGAAAGTTGGTGACTATTTTAATTTGATTTGACCCGTCGGGTTCCACTGGCTGGAAACAATGCCCCTTAAGTTTCTTGCTCAGGGAAACACAAGCGACCGCGACAACAACCTTGCGAGCACAAGGCGATCGTGACAAGCACTCGGCCAAGGTTAGAGACACATAAACCTTACCTGTTCTATATTGTAGTTTGTCGTTTACTACCTTTTAGCTTTTTTCTCCGTCAAGTCTTTTTGTTACTGTCGTTGACACGCATCAAATACAAGGGCTGATGAAAAAATGAATAAAAATTCCCTATAGATTCCCACGGCTTTTGCATAGTGCAGGAAACAGCTTACGTCACTCTGCTCGTCACCAGCAAAATCCCCGGGTAGCCAGCACTTGCAAACAATACGTTACATTCGGTCTGCCAGGTATTTTGTAACGCGCTGTTGGTTTATTTGAATGCACGAAAGGTTTTATTTTGACACTGATCAGTGTCGGCGCAAAAATGACTTGAATGTCGGTGGGAGAGGGGTTGTGACGTCACATTATAATCAAAACTTTTGATAGATTACGTCACTGTATACGTAATGATCCTGTTTTGGATCCTAGAAAAATAAAATTGCAATTTTCTGTAATGTGTGTTTTTGTAAATGATAAAAAGTTTGATAAGCAGTTATCCTCTCTTATTATAACTTTCATTCAAACTCTAAAAATAAACAAAGAGTAACATGCAACGTTAATTGGTTTAAAAAAGAGAAAATATTTGTGGAAAAGTTGCAATCAACTTCACTCACATTCCAACACAGTACCTGATTAAACCATCAGTAAACAAAGCGGGTTCAATATTCGTAAAAATAAGAGCAATATAGTATGGCAAAAAAAATACTCCGTGTTATTTTTCGAACGCTGGAATTGCATTAACATATTGCAGTGGGTACGTGGGAACAATTGTTGTTTAAGCCACAAAGGACAACTAAACCTTTTGCTTTGCAAACAAAGGTAGCTTATCTCAAAAGACAATGCAAATTAAAACAAACAAAACTAATT
>QXVZ01005260.1:0-17802 GCA_008931825.1 Phallusia fumigata
CACAAGACAAAACAGTGGGAGGATTTCGGTGAGACATTTCCAGGAACTGCGCCGGCAAACAACAATATTTACATTCTAAGCTTCACTATCGCTTTTGTTTTGTTACAAGCAATTTTTGCTCTATAGCTGTTTCTAACCGTTTCATCCCTGGCCGATAACTAATGCTTTATGGGTAAACAATACAGAGGATACAAGCCAGTACTTGTGTGTAAAACATTTTCTACGTTTCGACAAACGCTATTGCCATCATCAGGAATGCTTCATAGCGACCCGACGAAGTTTCTAAATATTCTACCGGGCATAGCAATTGCTTCTTTATCAAAACCTCAACAACATTGCTTTGAATCATAGGAACGAATTATGAATCAAAGTTATCACCAGGCGGTAAACATTTGATGACCTTTCCTAAGATTGAATTGCCGACTATAGCACCTGTCTAAAACCGACGCTACTTCCTTATCAACTGTCTGTACGTTATGCAATAGCATTTATCATATTCACAAGTGTGAGGTGGCGTATCATGAAAACACGAATATATCTTGCCAGTCGTATGATGACTCACGAATTACCTTTGTCTGCAGGTCGTTACCCACGTTTTGTGTGGGGGTAGCTATGTCATAGGTAACCCAAGTTTAATGGTTCTTAGTTGGTCTTGCAACATGCACGTGTTTAAGAAGGGATCAACATTTTCGACCGCCCTAACTGGAAAATTATTGAAAAAATTTGCACTATAACAATGGCCTCATCTTGTACCCCAGTTGCGAAAGCTGCATGCGATTCAAGCGGCTTTTAAAACTTAAATGAGAAAAGTTTATTTTCAATATTTATGTTTGTCTCTGACTTCGCTTGCCAAATTTGTTTGACTGCGACCTTAACCATTAATCAGTATCATTTTACCACATATAAAATGTTTAAAATACTTGTGTACAAACCCCTAAAATTAAAAAAAAACGCCAACGCCTATTTTCACCTTTAAACCGAACTGGCACAAATTTTACACACCTATTAGGTCAATCTCTCCAACCGACAATTTCCATGTGCCCTGCACCACTTCGCTCTTTCCCTTTTATACCAGGGCCCTCCTACCGGTTTGCTTCGGCCTTTTTCGCTTCGAAATCCCGCGTCACTACTTGAATTGTTTCGGGCGCAACCGGACACGAGTGCTTGCGGTAACCTCCGTGCGCTGACACACCTCTCATGCGGTATTGCTTCCTTCTAATGCCTGACCGCGACATGCTGCGAGTTTCGAAAACGAAAGTGATTTCAAAATCATCAAAGGGCTGACCTCGGCAAACAATTCGCGGTTTTAAATGGCCTCAATAAGAAGATACAAGGCAGTATTTGTGTGTGTGACATTTTTACCTTTCGACAAACTCTGTTGCCATTATCAGGTTGTGTTTTCCTTTAGAAAGGTCAGGCGGTCTTAAGTGCTTGCTAACGTCCTCTAAGAAGATGTTGACTGTTGGTGAATAACTTGTTTACAAAACACGCTTTGATATTAAGGCTTACCGCTAAAAACGTTTATTTCTACCAATAAAAATTGTTCTGGGTTAGCGATGTCTAAACCTCCACAGCCGCCATGTTCACCGACGATCAATGGACAAATTATTAAAAACTTTGTAACGCTCGTCTTGTTGTGTTTTCCGTAACTTTGCTTTCTAGTGTTAGGACTCTATCCCTTTTATTTTGTCTGATTTTACATTTTCTGGAACTGACAATGCCGATTTAGGTGAAATATATATTCCTTATGTTTGATACCGACTAATACTGTCAGCAGTTGAAACTGTTTCTGTTGAATTTCGAGATCATGTCTACCTGGTTGCAACTTTATTTGAGAGTTTTGATTCCAAAAAGTCACTTCAATGTTAACTCTGCAATGGGTAGCGGTTTGTGTTAGAAAGTGTTAACTGAATGCGGAAATGGATTAATGCTTGCAGTTTGAGATGTCATTTATGAAGTTGAATTCATTCTCCTTCCAACTCCTACTTTTTTATTCCCTTTTGCCCTAAGTGAAAAAATAAAATAAATTTCCGTTTTTTAACCGCTGCGTGTGATTGACAGCTTTTACGACTTCTATATTTTGGTGCGTCGCCGTCACATTGTATCAGTTCGCATTCATCTTTCAATAGTTTATTGCCTTGTTCTGAGATAGAAACTCTTATGAGCCTTTAATGAAACAACTATTTAAAGTTCACCTAAATTTAAATTTGTATTTTTGAATTCAGTTAGTTTTTGATGAACAAACCTATTTTTGCAACACGGAACAAGAATTTGGACGAGAACCAACAGAAATTTCAACTGGAAAAGTTCCTTACTGTTCCTGGAACTTTTCTTGCGCTAAACCATTTTAAATCCGAGAAACGAACAAATCTGCATTCTAAAACACCAAACATAGTTCCTTTCAATTTTAAAATTCCCCTATGTCTGCAACTAAAACAAGCAGTTTGTTGATGCCAATTTTTGTTTTTTCGTCATGCCACCGATGTGCAGGGGGGGCACACGAGTGACGTCATAGCGTGAAATTTCCCACACGTGATACACGGCATACACGTAGTAATTTCCGCTAGGCAACATATTGCAGTGATTCAACAAAGCAACTGCCCCTAGAGATACTTTCACACCTCCATCACGTAACGCATTTTAGCGGGTATGTAGTTACCTAAGTCAGGGCTTCCCCAACTGTTTGGTCTGCGGTCCATTTTAGTTTGTAAAACGCTTCCGCGACAGTCATAAACGGTTCGAAACAGAAATTTAGATCAGTGATTATGATCCTTGAAATAGACAGCAACCGCTTCTCGCATAATCTTCTGTAACTTCCGGAAAGTAATCATTGTTCTGATATTTAAATACCAAACCGTCCTCGTATCCCCTAGCAACAGATCCCTGTTTTTCACATTCTATTGAAACAATATCACACAAGAACAAACTACTATTTAGAAATTGGTGTACCTGCAATCTCCAGTTTAGGAAGCATTGACCGAATTTGCCCTTTTCACAACCTACGGCCTATAAACTTAATATTCCAGCCACCAGTATGAGACGGTCTATTATAATTTTTTATCGCCTTTACTGCACTTTCTAATTTAATCTGCCCAAAATTTAAAAACAGCTACAATCATGGCGTTATATAACTTCACATTTCATCATAGGACACTATTCTAATCTTTTTAACGTTGCCAACCCAAAGCAACTTGCATGTTTTAAAAAGGGCCGAATATAATAATAAAATATCAGTGTGCCAGCAATATGTTTCCGGCTGATAAGATGTTACATCATGTAGTTCCCAAAAAAACACACATCATTCTGTTTTCTCTTCGTTTTTGGCTTTTTTATTGCACACTATCAAACGAAAGTAATTTACACCCCAGCACCGCACAAATATATCACATACCACGTGAATTCTCTACTGTGTAAAACGCGCAGAGCCCAGAAAATACTCAATACGAATTACTTCCAGGGTTGTAATCGCGTCCACTTAACTAATATTGTTTGTCAACGGTTTTTCATCACAGAAATTTGCTGTTACTTAAAGAACCGTCTTATTTACGACTCGTTAAAATCATGTCAAATATCCTAATTTACGATTGAAGAATCAAACGCTCTCTGAAATTGGAGTGTGTTACACCACTGAAGCGTTTTGAAACGTTTCGGTTTTTGAAAACAAACCAAAACGCCGACTAATCTATTGTTACGTGATAACACCAAGGGCACATTGTATCAACATGAGATGCTTGGTACTGACTACTAAGGTCTACACTATTTGGGAATTACAACATTTTCCTTGAACAAATGCAGTTTGGGCAAATACCTAATACATAGAATTTAAATTAAGTGTGCTTTGGAGTGACCGCAGGCAAAAGGCACCAATAAAAAAACTTGAAAACATGATGAAAATGAACTTTGTAACGAAAACTAAGCCACAATACTTTTTAAGTACAAAAATCAAAGCTAAATTTTCGTGCGTCGCTGATAGTTCCGTTCAAATAGAACAGATTCAGACTCACAGTCAACGTGGATTGATTAGTGTGTATAGAGGCTAGCTGCAAACACGATATCACGCTTAATAAGCTCCGAACACTTCTCCATCTTGGCGTGAAGATTTGGATCGCCGATGACGCGCGCCGCGTTTCTGACGTCACGACAGGTTTCGTTCAGTCGTTGAATTGTCCTCACAATCATACCTGTGTGAAAATCGAGATTGTTGATACGGTTAAAGCAGGAGCAATGGGTAAGTGGTTCCCAACGTGGGACGTACACCTGGAAAGGGGGCAGATTTAAGGGTAATTTAATCATTTGAGTTGGGTTAATTTCGCTTGGTGAAAGAAAACATAGCGACACAATAGCAATATTTCAATCACCAGGCCGAAAAATAGCCGCGCAACGTTAAGACGTTATAAGGCAAAATCGGGTAATTTATGGGGTAATTTGACCATTTTGGGGCAATTTAAGTATTTATGGGGCAAACTGGGCTGCAAATCCTGTCTTGGCGATAGCGCATTTATTATGGTGGATTTTATTTTACAAAATTCTTAGACAAAATATAGCTTGTTTTTACATCAAAAGGGAGGCACAAAATATTTTACGATTATGTTAAAAAGGGACACGGTTGTAAACCAACAGTGAGCCTTTGCAAGACGGGAAACCTTTATGTTTGGGTTGCGTTACTTTAACAATATTAGCCTATATTGTCGGAAAGTTATGCTCCTCCGGCAGTTACACAAGTATTAGTTTCGACGCCTATCCATGTCGTCTTCCACACTGTATGAGCTTGAGCGCCTAAATTAAAGATATTTTAACAGCAAGGTAAAGGTAGCCTTCGGTGGTGTTCGAACCCACGACCTATGCTTTTTGGGATACCAAACTTCCATTCAAGAAGCACAACATCAGTTTTACACACCTTCCTGGACCGATGTGAGGCTAGTAATGTCCTTAAAACTTGTTCCCTTCGCCCATTCGTACACAACTTCGACAAGCCCGAATTTCAGCGTTGCCACGAAATCTTCAACTGGCTGACGGATACCGAGCTGCCACTGGGTGGAGCCAACCATCGTAGCCACCTCAATGATCCGGTTCATGCCCTGCTCGTAAAAAATATTGAGAAGGTTGTTTTTGCTGCATTTTTTCCGTTCCTTATATTTGCACGTTAGAACGTTTAGAGCAGAGACTCTTAACCGGGGGATCCCCACTAGGTGAATTTGCATTTGCAAGGGGAGCAATTTGTTTAAATGGTTTTAGTGTTTTAAATCAAATCTTTTATGGGTTGAACAAAACAATATTCCTAATACTTTTGTAGTGATAAATATAAGAATCATAAATAAAAAAGCTTATCGATGATTAAAGCTTACTTTCTCTTTTTAAAAAATCTATCTTAAACATGCAATTTAGAAACTAACTTTTAGCTTTGAATGTCAGTTAACGAGGTCCATGAAATAAAAAAGGTTGAGAACACCTGGTTTAGAGTATCACCGAGAACGACATGGGATATTCAAATACTGCTGGAAATTAGAACAAAATTTAATTGGCTTGTACTTTGCATAAAATGCGAACATCTTAATGTTCTCGCAGCAAATTTTGCTTTCAACGCCACAAGGAGTCGGTTTGCATTTTTACAAAAGTGCGGTCGTGGAAATTAACCAACTTTACACGAAATTGCTATGTCGGTTTATATTAGTTTCCAAAATTCTGTCGCGGAAATTAACCACATATACACGAAATTGCTATGTCGGTTTGCGTTAATTTTCAAAATTCCTTCGCGGAAATTAACCACGTTTACGCGAAATTGCTATGTCGGTTTGCGTTAGTTTTTCAAAAGTTGCTAAAAAGTCATTCTTAGTTACAGAATATTCTATTTGATTCACAATGAAAATTAGTACATTGTGTGTGAAGAAAAGTAACTGCGCTTACTTAGTCGTTTCAATACCTTTCCTGTGTAGCGAACCGGTTTGTTTGTGATATTTTTTGTTTTTTTTGTCGCCAACGAGTTAACAACTACTTGCATTTATTCAGAATGTATTGTTCAACAACCCAACACACCTGTTTTGCATCTAAACCTTTACACATATGTCCCGAATCGTAGGCACCTTATACGTGCACAGCTGGTATGGGACAGCTTGTTTGGAAGTCAGGAAATACAAAAAAACAGATGGTGCCTTATGCTTTGTTTACCGCGCCCGTAAAGTCTTATACCTGGTTATTGCGACATCTCTGTGATAAAAATGTCATATGCTGCCTTCATATATGTTTTAGTAATAGGGACATTGTGTTGTTTCACTACTCTGGTTACTAATCTCGTATTTGATCGCTTGTGAAAATATGAGCCAGCAATTGTGTTGAGATTTTCAGCGCAATATCAGTTACTGACTTTTATAAATGTTTTAAGTAAGTCTACAAGCAGACATATGCCAACTTCGGCCGGCTCCTAATTTTCAAACTGTTTAAATCAATAAAATTTGCCCAACATTGATTTAAAACGCGTAATTATGAAAATATGAGGTCTGTTGGACATTTAATATTTGAGCAAAAACCTAAATTAGCTATTCAATGTTGAAACTACAAACTTCTGTTTTCGGGGGCAATACACGAAAAACCTGCTTCCTCAGATCAGTGATTCTGAAAGTCTGGTCCGCGAAAAAATGATTTAAACTAGGCAAGTGATTCTGATTGGTTGGGCTAAAAAAGTTCGAGAAACACCGCCTTGAACCATAAAATCGCAAGGCACATTTAATAATTAACAGTAAACGAGTTGTGTTTTTGAAAACTTTAAACTAGCCTTAAAAGAAGCCTTTTTAGTGGGCTTTTTTTCAGGCCTAAAAACATCACAGAGACCCTAAAGTGGAGTTTAAGAGTATTTTTGGCAGCCCTGACCAGCTGACGTTGGACCAAAGTTAAACTAAACAATTATTGGCCTTTAAATTGAGCCAAATTGTTTGTAGTTTATTAAGCCCCTTCGTGTTGTTCGTAAAACCTGGAAACGCGGTAGTTGTTTTAAAACAAACGGTGTCAGTGTCTTGTTTGAGAAAGACCTTTTTGTTTCCCTACCTACTGATGTAACATCGAATCTTTATTACCAGAATTGTTAAACACAAGACCACCAAACCTCTTTCAGCCTCGGCGTGAATGTAACTTCGTCTAAATCAACTTTTTGCTGGAAAACGACGCACGAGAGAAGAGCCACGATTTCGACCGGTTCCAGGCTTGCAAAGACGTTTTCAAACACCAACTCTGTTAGTACGATTTCGTGGCTGGAAATTTCACATGCTACTCGACCTTTGAGCTGCACAGCGCCTCCAGTGTCCACATACCGAAGCTCTTTGAGTACCTGCGGAGAAATGTTTTTTGTTTACAGTTACGGGTGAATGGCTAAAACAGGTTATGACAGTGGTTCCCAACCAGGGAAGGAATTTTATGAGTTAAGGGGGGAATTTTCACTTTATAGTAAATTTATTCATGTTAAGTTTAGTATTTCTTTTTAGGTAAACCAGTGGTTCCAAACGTTTTAATATTGCTTTATATCACTTCTTGTCTAGTAGGGGAGAAAGTTTCAAACTAAGCAAAGGGGGAACGTTTTAAAAATGTTGGGAAGCACTGGGTTAGGAATATACAATACTTAATGTTGTTTTATCTTAGCTTTTTCTAAGCAATTTTCATTTCTTTCCACAATATTTAAGGACATAGCATATCAAAGTGACGTTGTATATTTCCATTTTACAGCGCATTATCACGAAAACAAAACAAATTTTCTCCTACAAGCACGAAAAGTTTATGTTAGTCGATTAACCGGTAAAAAAGTTAAGGTTCTATTCGGATAAGGAATTAACGATGCCGTGTTCCAAGGCAAAATATATATTCCTACTTCAAAGGATTTTGTTTTTTGGAAACTTATTATAAACGCTCTAAGGTAAGGTTTAAAATTCTGTATTATTTGTATTTTGTCATGGTACCTCGACTCGCTGCTGGTATTCGGGCAACAAATGTAAACTTGCTTCACTCAACAAATACTTGATGTTGTTGAATTCCTTCTTCAGTTTGAGGTAAGCCTGAACCTCTTCAACCTAAAACGGGGAACAAAAAATAAACCAGATATGTCACAAAAGTTTCCACGAAAGTTACACAGAAAAGAGATGTTTTCCATCAAAATTAGGTTACAATGTACAGGTACAGTTTACCCACGAAAGAAGAGGTGGTTGCAATATTTAACTTTTATTTGAAGTCATCACGCATGCGCTGATGCGAAATGTTCGTTATTCAAAAACATTTGCTTTTTTGGCCTAATTTCACCAACAAAACAGAACCAAAGTATTTCCCTAAAAGATTGACGTTTACATGCAGCAATAACGAAGTAAAACAAATGTCGAAAAGCTATGCTCCTCTGGCAGTTACACAAGCGTTAGCATCGACGCCTATCCAGGTCGTCTTACACACTGTATAAGCTTAAGCGCTTTAATTAAAGATATTTTTAACAACAAGGCAAGGGTAGTAGCAACTATCCTTCGGTGGGATTCGAACTCGTGACCTATGCCTTTAAACCATCCAAGCTATTTACTTTTTAAAATGAGCTGGTAGCAAAACGCATCAGTAAAATAATACAGCATCAAATAAACTTACCTGATTATTAAACCTAGGCAAAGTGACGCACGTGTACGTCGATGTTATGGAGTCCTCCAAACTGCGCATGCGCATAACCTCTTCCACGAGTTCAATCTGATTTAGACCGAGATCCGAAAGTAAGTCGACCGCGTTAAGACCATTGGGATTGCTCTCAACCAATCGCAGAAGCTCCTGAGTGGCGAGCACCGTTGATTGGTCGGGAGGATCGGAGCTGCACCAATAGGAAGTGGAATTGTAATTTTAAGTTGGTTGTGGATTCGAAATCTCGGAACCGGAACAATTGTATTTCGACGCCCGGATCTTTTACTAAGTGGATTCGATATCCTAGAATCGATAAAGTTGCGCTTCGATAGTCCGAAACCTGAATAACTTGGATTCGACATCCCAGAATCGGATCCTTGCGAAACTGGATTCGACATCCACGAATTGGAACAATTAGGTTAAGGCAATTGAATCTTTTTTTGAACTAAGCTTTGTTGGAATAATTCAATTTTCCAAACCTTTTAACCCATTTTGCCGCCCATACTAAAACATTACTTCTTACAACGGGTGAGGTTCGAACTAAGAACCTATAGACTAGCAAAGCTACTGTGAGTTACCTGAACCTCGGTATCTTCCGACGTTCATGATCAGCAATGATCTTATCTGCGGGAATCTTCAGCGTTTGGTCTGTGACGTAGGAGACATGTTTCGGTGTGATCTCGATCACCACCTAGCGGTAAAAATAGAAGGGTTCAGGGTGGATTGTCAAACTCGGCAAATGCTTTGTACCTGCGCGTGCACTTCGTCATGCAAATAAGAGACGGTGATTAGTTACAGAACTGATTTTGTATTTCGGAGTAGTTTAACTAAAAACATAACTGGCAGAGAGCTTGTATACAGTGAATACATTTTATTGCAAACGTTTCGACAATCGCTGTTGCCATTGTCAGTGCATAATTACGAGAAGCTTAAAATCGTGCGTTCTATACAAAAAGTAAGTATTTACAAAAGAAAAGTTCTCTTTTGTTTTGTTTTTATTTTGTGTAAGGCAGTTTTATTCCAGATTAGCTGAGTTTGTGGTCAATACGGCTATAGTTATTGCTTCGGAGTCAAACTACACACAAGGAAAATAATTTTCATTTGTACCGAAGCAAACGAACCTGGCTAGCTTTTCTCTCAGGCCTGAAAAGCGATTTCCGCAAGAGGGAGACAGGGTGCCATTTGCTCATGTTGTCGTCATCACTTACATCACCGTCTTGCGTCATCACCAGCACTGTGACGGTCTTCTCCGTCTTCTTTGTGTTGATCTGAATATAAAGGACGGATGGTTCGGAAACCCATTTTAATCGTACAAAGTTGCACATGTAGCAAGCGCTATGGTTAACTGCACGAAGCTCGTTAGGAAACCCGCTTTAAGCATGCAAAGTTGAGTATGGACCAAGCGTTATGGTTGATCGCAAGAAGCTCGTTTGGAAACCCACTTCAAGGCACTTACAACTGCTGCATTGGACAGAAAAAGACGAAACAACGCAAAAAATATAAATTAGAAACAACACCTACCTTCAACACAACAGCGATATGCTGCTGATAAGGTTCACAATCCAAAACGATCACTCTTCCAGGCTGCAACATCTTCATCCCAGCGTTACTAAACAAACTCTTCTCCTGCACATGAGCTCTCAGCTGGAGGAGCTCCTCGCAGTTGTCAAGGTAGCGCTCGTAATCAGTCCTCGTCAGGAGCTCAGTGATCTCAAATTGTTCATCAATTTGCTCCTGGAGTTTGCGGAGTCGCTCCTCCTGCGTCTTGGAGTCCTTGCGCGCGTGGAACTCGGAGAAGCTCCTCTTCATCACCTCTTCCACACGCAGTTGCTCCACCCGGAGGAGGTTGAGGATCATGGAGTAAGTAAGTCGGAACTGGGATTCGAGCTTGGTGGGTCTTCCCAACATCATGTGATTCAGCTCCGAAGATTCTGGGACATCCCCCTAAATGCGAACGGTCGTATAAGATTTTTGTGTCCACACCTTTGATGTTTTAAACATGTTTCTCAATTTTTTTTCATTAATACAAAAACAAAAAGCTACAAATAGAATTATTCCGACGCCCTTGGAAAATTAAACGACGCACCCGAAGTGGACCCTTCTTGTGCTCGCAAGGTTGTGGGTTCTAATCCCATCGATGCCCCCCCTTGTGATTTCGAACAGGGGAGTCCCCCTCCAATCCAAAGGGCAAGTGCATTTAAACATGGAAGCCCTAAATGCCGAAAATTCCATTTCCCCCACATACTCGTTTTAGCTGCGGAAGCGTGCCGGTAGAGGGCAGCAGAGGTTTTATTGGAAATCAAATACTTGTTTGCTAAAATACCTTGCATAGTATGATGACGGTTCCTGTCGAATCCAAACCTCTCCTCCCAGCTCTACCAGCCATTTGTATGTACTCGCCTGAAACAAAAAAATCACTTTATCAAACAAACAGTTTCTCACAACAGCAAAGAGCCATCACATTGATTCAGTTTGTCTGTAGTTTATGCCCAGTTGTGGCATCGAACAGATGACGTGAGGCATGGCTTTTCAGCCTGTTACTCATAACAAACTGGAGTGTCGTAATTTGGCTACACTAGCCTAAACGGCCAACGTCCTGTCACCAGATGCACTGATGAGACCTTACAGGTCGAAACAGTGTGCACTGTCTGCAGCTCACAAAACAGCTTTCTATTTTAAACGTTTTTCACACAACGCGTTATGAGGTTATAAGTAATGTATTGATGCTTCGCGTAATGCAATAAATAAAAGTTGTTTTTCAACTTCAGTTTCACAGCAAATCGTTATTTGGAAATGTTAACACGAAAACACATCCTGTTTTTAATGTAGATTTTTTAAATCACTGCGTCACAATTTGTTTACCAGCGAGAAACCTACGTCACAGCACACGTGAGAAGCAGCATGTAGGCAGGGCATTTTGCCCCAAGCAACAAAACTACAGACCACCAGGAATCCAGCACAACGCCGGTTATGGTAAATAACAAGCTAGTTGTAAACATGCCATGTTGTTGTGACGTCACATTGGAAAGTCTGCGTCATATTTAACTTTGTTGACTGTTATGAGTGGAAAAGGATAACACTACTAACATTTGGAACACTCGAAATTATTTTCTATGTCGTTGTACCGAATAATCGGTCATTTGTACGAGTGTGCCATACTCGAATTTTCATGCATAAAGTGGCTGGTCGCTCAACCAGCCCAAAAAAACAGTTTTCTGATGTACGGACACAATTTTAAGTAAGTTTAAAGCGGGTTTATGCTGCAGTAGGATTCGAAAGCGTTGTTTGTGCGCTACGAAAACGCCAACGGCGACAAGAGATGAATTTTTGTTGGTGGTTAAAATTTCCTTCTTTGGTGGAATTACCAATACATTTTTCAATAAGAAGATACAAGCCAGTACTTGTGTGTAAAACTTTTTCTACGTTTCGACAAACGCTGTTGTCAATCATTAAAAAGTCAAGTCAATTTATGACACATACAAACGGTCCAAGTTTGTATTCATTCTTACCAGGAAGCAGGTTCCGCATGGTGGTGCCATCGTGTTTTCCTATGCTGTCGAACACAACTGTACGAGCTGGCATGTTAACTCCCATTGCGAATGTCTCAGTGGCAAATAGAAGCTGTAAGTACATGAGAAGATGTTGGAAATTCAATCTACTTGAAACACAGGGTCATTAAAGAATTTTGCGAACTACAGAGGCCAGTGATTCCGAACCGTCCTTCGAGTATTTAGGAACTTTTCATTCCTCCCCTATTAGTCAAGAAGTTATATAAAGTATTTGTAAACGGTTTGGCCCCCATGGTATGCCTCAAATAACTACTACACTTATTATGAAAAACTTAACTATGAAGTGAAAAATTCCTTCCCTTAACTCATAAAAGTCTTCCCCGGTTTAGAACTACTGAATTAGGTTTGTCAATTATAAGTTCATCAGTTGTCGCAAAAATGCATGATGTTAAACGCCAATTAAAAGGGCTTAATATATTTTCAGCGGACAAATGCGCCCTAATCAGCATTTATTCATCATTATTGGCTTCAATTTAGGCTAGTTGTTCCCAACCTGGAAGGAATTTCGACTTTATAGTTAAACTTATTCATGATAAGTGTAGTATTCTTTTCAGGTAGACCAGTGGTTCCAAACTTTTCAAAAGTTGCTTTACATCATATCTTGTCTAGTAGGGGGAGAATACAAAGTTCCAATATAAGCAAAAGGGGGAATGCGTCAAAACATCTGGGAACCACTCATTAGGTAAAATTCCTTTTAGGGACAAACAACTTAAAACATGCAAATGATCAACGTCATGTTTTTGCCACCGACAGTTTGAGCTTGACAAAAATTTTCGTCATTCGTTCAATGTACAAACAGCATCGTCCCATTTCAGACACGAGAGTACAGCAGCAATTGGTGCCTGCAATTTTAGTTCTGCGTGTTCTTTATAACTTCCTGCTGATTACTCACTTTCACGAGCCCTTTGGCGAACAACATTTCAACAACTTCCTTAAGTATCGGCAGAATTCCGCTGTGATGAACACCAACTCCTTTCTCCAGTAAAGACGCCATTTGCAAAACCTACAGAAAATGGCGACATATTTTAATGAGATGGTCAGAAATTGTACCCTACTGCAGTGATTATCAACCGGGTAAATAGTTCACCCCGAAAACAGAAGGGCAGCTGTACTAGTGTAAGGACCGATCACTCATCGCGTTTGTGCGAATCCAACTCATGATCCCACACTAGAAAATTACAAAAGATTTTGTTGTTGGTTTGTTTGTTTGTTTCATTTTTATCATCGGGGGGCGAAACAACGCCTGAATGCGTTATGCTCCCCCCCCCCCCCCCCCCCCCCTACCTGCCTCATTGCAGTTTCGTTGGATCGTTTTTTACTTGATTTAGCCAAAAACAAAACCTTCACCTGCGGCAAGTTCCTGTCGCTTCCTTTCAATCTTTGCGCGCATCTGTTGAAGAAAATGTGAACCTCGCTCTTCTCCGCCGATGACGTCAGATCGAGGGACTCCAAGCGAGCAGCGTTCTCGTCACAGCGACGGCGTGAGAATGTGAACGCCACCACCGGAAGTTGATCCTTCTTCCGTAAACGGTTGATCAACGACAACCAGATGTTTTTGTCCTGGAAAGAGTTTGATGATAGTTTGGACAAGTTTACGTGCAAGAAGAGCCGTAAATGGGACCAGTTGAGTGGGACATAGAAGAACACCAGTAACCACCCGTGCTAGGGAAAGAGGGTGGGGTTCGACAGGAAAACAAACCACAGAAAAACCCCTGCCGGATAGTTTTAAGCGCCGGAAGAAAGAACACACGCAAAAATGTCAAAAATGGTTGCATTTATCATCGATCCATGCCGTCCCAGTGGTAAATCCCATGTCACAAAGTTGCACTTTACACAAAAACACAAGTTTTGATACTCACTGCTGCCATGTTTCCGCCCCTTTGGTTCCTGGCACCGAAGGACTTGCTGTGTTTACTGCTCCGTTCATCTTTTGCAGCCACAGCTTTCTTGTATCCCGTGGTGAGGAATCTTCGATGTGAGTCGACCAATAAGAATAACTCGTCGCTCGTTTTCGTGCTGTTTCCTGTGGACAAACCATTACATGAATTTCTGATCATTTTTCCTTTTAACGATTAAGCTGAAATCAATGGACCCCTGAATAAACCAGTTAAAACGTGTCATGTACAGGTGGAAAACCCTGTGGAGTATATAGACTAGACCAGTGGCCCTGCACGTTTTAATATTACTTTACATCACTTCTTGTCTAGTAGGGGAGGAATGAAAGTTCCAAAATAAGCAAAGGGGGAATTCATCAAAATAGATTGGGAACCACTGGTGTAGACCATAGAAAGGCCAATTATGAATTAATCAGTGCAAAAAAAAACTTGGTTTTCAAGTGACGACAACTCAATAATCCAGCACATGACGTACTTCGTCAGGGCCGCGACAACAATAATTACGGGAGGGGGTATCATATCCTATAATAGTAAGATGGCCGAGTGGTTAGCGCGACTGCCTTGTGCTTGCAAGGTTACACAAGAAACTGAAGTGGCATTGCTCCAACCGAGTGAAACCGGTGGGTTTGCCGAAATTGAAGTCACCAACTTCATAACACATAAAAAGATGATCCAACGGAACTGCAATGAGGCAGATACCTCGAAGGTGGACTCATTATGAACATAACGCATTCAGGCGTTGTTCCGTCCGCCAAGAATAAAAATGAAACAAAGGATTGTGTACATTTAGGTAGGCTATGCTGGTCACAAAAAAATATGACCAACCAGTGTATAGGTAATGTTCCAATGGCACAGGTCGCTTCAAAGTGCTGATGACGTATATCTTCTTTCTCTTAGTCCTGCCAATCCAGTTTGCAAACTCGAGAGTGTTAGGGACTGTAGCGCTGAGGAGAATGACGTTGCAGTGTTCAGGAAGCATTATCAAAACCTCCTCCCAAACCACTCCGCGCTAGAATAGAAAGAAAACGTCGCCTTGAGCATTCTGTGACGTAAATGGTAAATAAATGCGGTTTGAGATATTTTTTTGGCTGTGTGTCGGGCAAATATTTCTGGGTACTTGGAAGTTATGAATATGGATATTAGTAGCTCGAAATGTGGTGACGTACTTTCAAGTACGTGACCTTTGTCATAGAAAGTGCGATTTTAAATGTCAATTTGTTTTCTGTGTTTAAAGTGGTTTTGATTTAAATTTTTTGCTCACGTTTACTCCAACACATCAAAACCTTAAGTACTTAGAAGTACACAGCAATTTCAATGCAAAGTTTCCTATCTATGACGCAAACCACCGTATTTTGTTTAATTTCAGAGTCAACAAGGTATTTGATATGACGTCAATGGAAAAGTCAAGTTAAATTTGGAAAATTCCCGTAATTGAGCTACGATTAGGAGGCTTTCAATATTCTATTAACGGTTATACATTAGTAGCAAAAATGTAGAAGGTTAAATGTGGGCGTATGCAAAGTGTGTTAATCGTGTATCTCGTACCTCCATGTCATTAATGTAGTGGACTTCATCGAAAATTACCCACTCTAAATCTCGTATCACGTCAGAACCGTTGTACAACATTGACCTGAAATCAGAAAGTACAAGAAAACATGCTAGGTTTTTTTTTTGCGTAGAATTCAGCTCGACAGTAAGCATAAAGCATTCAGGCTTGCTCTGCCCACTGTGGATCAAAGTGAAGTAAACAAAACTGGCAATCCCGATTAAATAAGAACTTTTTGTTTGTTTCGCTGGATTAAAACGACGCAGCCAGAATTTATCGCTCAAAAAACCAAAAAACAAAATACCATGGCGGGTTTAAAACCCGCAACTTCGCGAGCAGAAGACATTTGGGTAAAGGCTTGACAATCTTGGTAATTTCGTCACGCAAACCACCTAAAAAATCCGGATTTGCGATGACTACAAAGGCAGGAATCCACTGAAAACTATTTTCAGGGTAAAAACCCGTTATTTAGAAATTTATAATTGTTTCAATTTTAGGTCAATTGTTTTAGTTTGCCTAGAAAATGGGTTGCTACCAGTGCTAACACGTCATTCACTTAGAATGATTAAATTTTTAATTGAAATGGGCTTTGAAAAGCATAGAAAAAAATACGATATGCGTGCCACAGTTTGGTGTTGTGCCTAACACTAGGCCACACACAAACATCATGGTTCTTAAGAGCAAAAACCACTTGGCCATTAATTAGCATTAAGTCCGTCGGAGTTTTAAAACGTTTTCGCCGGATTCTATGCTAATACGACAACACAACAACAACAAAACACATCAAACAAACCTCAATATTTCCGTGGTCATGATAAGACAGAAAGCCTCGGGGTGAATTTGTACGTCACCTGTTATGAGGCCTACATCATCGAACGTTTGCTTGAAATCCCGGAACTTTTGGTTGGAGAGCGCTTTGATGGGGCTTGTGTACACGACTCTTGTCATGTGTTTTGCGCTGAGCGCTATGGCATACTCCGCCACTACCGTCTTGCCTGGACATAAACAAATGTTGTTAAATACAGACTAGTATTGTAATACATTAATGCAGGAATATATGGCAAAATACTCTATAGTTTCGTGTTTTCCAAGTAAGGTACAGCAACACAGATGGGGTGCCGTTTGCATTAAGTTAAGTATTATATGATGGTGAAAAGTGCAACACACACTGACTTGATTGATACTATACCTCATAAAAAGAAAAATGACAGTCTACTTTATATCATTTCTTTGCAATTTCCATGTAAGCAGCTATGGGTGCCGCGAACCAATAGCTAAATTTTAGATTGTTATCACTTATATCCCAAAGTTACGGCCCATTGCGTTGCTGAACGCTCGGACTGTGAAATCTACAGGTGTTGTCTAGTTGTCTAACAGACATATAAAAGGCCAACCATTTTGCATTGCGAGTTTGTGGTTGAAGTGATGGAATTGCCAAGTTTAAATGTTGGGTCTTTCAAATTCATTACGACCAATTATTGCTCAAACCAAAAAATCACAAAAAAATACATTTAATCTTATTTCAAAGTCATTATAAGCCAAGTATAAATTAAATGAAGTTTTGCAAAAGTAGCTATTTAGTCATATTTCCATATCAGTGTTTAAAACCTTGCAATATCTGGTGCATCAACGCAGGACAGTAGCAAACGCAAGTCCGCACAATGCAGCCCATAAAATTAGGCCATGGAAATCACCTGCTGAGGTGTGAGCCGCCACAAAAACACATTCGTGGTTCTCAAGTTTGAGAACCGCTTGTTTCTGAAAGATGTCGAGCTCGAAAGGCCACTGAAATCAAAAGAATGCGGTAATTTAGTTTTGGGAAATTTTGTCCTTGGGGCTTGTCTACCGCAGAGGACAGAAAATTTATCTGAGTTTAAATGGATAATTTTAATTGATTTAATTGAGTGTTTTAAAGTTACACTTGGTAAAATAACATTAAACTGCTAAAAGTAAACGTTTGGTCGACAAATTAAGCAATTGCGTAAAAACATAAAGTTAACCCATTGTAATCAATGATTTCAACAAACATTTACATCTTGCAAAGCTAAACACAGAATAACTTCACTGGAAATCACAGAAATTGAATAATATTTTTTAAGGCATTGAGTGAACTTAGTAAAAGTTCTGCTTTGCATTTTTTATTTACATCATGTGCCATTTTGGG